>JAJMKR010000042.1:34643-192226 GCA_030563945.1 Geotrichum australiense | reverse complement strand
GACCGAATAACCTAGTCGAGGAGGTAGTATTAGCAAACAAACAAGGATAATACGACTGACGAAGTATCAGCCAATAAACCAGGTAAGATTTGGTTGATTGAATAAGCTATTGGAATAGACGGCGAGATTATGAAACAGAGTTAGAAATCTAGGATTATAGACGAATATAAAAAGAGCTTATATTGTCAGTAATTAGAGAGAAAAGAAGTAGCTTTAATTTTAGTTTTAGTTTGAACAATACATTTTGACGAAGAAGAAATAATCCTTAAAGCCCATGAGAAATATTAGTATGTATAAAAGATACTAACCTTTGATATTCGAATCCAAGTCCTGCCTGAAAGTAAGGGATTAGACCAAACGCGGGTCTGATCTCTCACAACTTATGACTTTGGTGTTGTGGCGCAATGGTTAGCGCATCGGATTTCGGTTCCGAAGGCTGCAGGTTCGAATCCTGTCAACATCGTGGGTCAATTTTTTTTTGCAAAATTTTTTTGCAAAATTTAGTTCCCAATAGCCTTTATACATATATTTTGGCTTTTGTACGCTGTACCAATTTGATCAATACGAAATTGCTAAGTGAACCATATTTATCTTGGTCAACGTCTGCAATAATATTACTTATTTTATGTGAGGCTTTAAACTGAATAATACTCCAGTGGGGAGTATCTGACTACTGTTAGCTATGATAATATGATAGCAATTGAAGCGAATTCTTTTTTTCTCAGATATGACTTGGGACATAAACGTTTAAGTAAGTAACTCAAAAGTTGGAATATTATGGCGTTTGAGATGCATAAATTTGGGACATTCGGATAAAACTAGAAAAATTTCACGTTAAAGCCCTGATCTATTAGCATTTCATGAACCTCACTGATACAAATATCCCATAATGATCATTTGTACAGTAAGAAATCTTAGAAAAAGCTATACTTCTCATCATGGCTTTGTTTACAGTAAAGAACTTGTCAGCTCATATGCAACTAGAACAAAACAAAAGTTGAGACCAAGATCAAGATTGCGGTCGAAACTAGGATTGGATGAACAGCCTTTGAAAGGCCGTCTAAAAGACAGACTGACGACTTTGGCTGTAACAGGAGAACCACCAATCAGTGAAAGAAAACTAAGGTTAACTAAACTTGCTGAAGAACGAAAACAAAAGGCAGCGTTCTCGATCCAGCAACAGCAGTTAGCTCATATATTTGCTCCATTTTATGACGAATATTTCAATGATATACCGACAGTGCTCAAGAATAGCATTCCACAGTATGTGAAGGAAAAAGTGGCTTTATCGAAATATTTGGGTATCAAACATTTAGATCTGTTGAAGAATCCTGCTTTTGTTGAGGACAAGGTCACCGAATTTTTGAAAAAGAAGAGTCTCGGGAAAGCGATACATGTTTGTAAAATGGCGAGATCGAATGGCGCATTAGGAATGAACAAAATCTTGTGGAGCATCAGAGACAAGTCAAACGATGTGGAACTGATAAAGAAAATCTACAACAACCTGAAGAAAATGGGGTGTCCCGGTAATGACAGAACAACATTTTTTATGGACAACCTACTAGGTTCTGGTGTGCTCGGTGCAGTTGAGGTCCAGAAGCTGTTGAAAAATTACGAAATTCAAATCAGTAGAAACACTATTACACCAAAATCCAAATTACTGGCTGCCAACGGACTGCTGGCCAATCTTGCGAAAAACACTGAGGGTCAAAAACCTGATTACGCTTTAGCATTTTTCAATGATATCCCAAGCGAAGGTGCTTTTTCGAGAGATGCATATACATACACAGTCATTTTCAATTTGATTTCACATTTGCCCGCACCGCTCTCTAAAGAAATAGAAGAAGTCAGAAGTAATGCTTGGAAAGAAGTGGAAACCAGACTTATGGCTGGAGATGAACATTTGAAACCCGATTCCCTTTTATTTGACTCCTACTGCAGATCGATATCTACTCTCACTAACAGAAAATACTTTGAAAAAATTATAGACATTAAAAATAAGTTTTTCTTCATGGGAGAGAAGGTTGTGAACGAAACTGCCGAGCTAGAAGAATTCAGAAAAGTGATACAACCTAAGGACGAAAAAGATTCTAGAAGGACAGGAGATTCGAAGATTTTGGAACCCGAAGAAGAGACTCGAAAATCAAATATTGTTGTCACAACTCTTGATTCTTATAAATATCCGAAGTTCCCTTTTGGATCAAGAGAATTTGACATTCTTATTAGATCAGCTCTCAAAACAAGCAACTATCGTAAGGCTCTGGAAGCTTTCGCTGAAGTTTTGCAATACCCTCATATCAAGCTGGATAGACCTATTTTCCACAACCTTTTACGAGCTGCAGCAAACTATAAGCATGCAAATATTACCACACGTCATATCGTCAAGGAAATGGTGAAGTCGTGCAAATCAGGAAATGAACTGGCGAAACCTCAAGGAACCACCATGCTGATGATGTTCCAAAATTTTATGAGTTACAAAGAGAAAGAACAAGATTACGAATTTATTGATACCCTCATCAATGACGATCTTCCTGCTTTAGGTGTAGAAGTCGATGAGCCATTGCTTTCAGGATATGTTGCATTTTATATGAGATGCTATAGGATCACACATGGAAAGAATCCTGGTGCAAATATAGGTTCCAAGGCCCTTGAGTATATTCTAAAGCACGAGAAACTTTTCAATAAAACCCGTGATATGCCAGAATATCAACTTGAACGTATTAGAAAATCCATTTTACATACAATCAACTTGTGCCAGACTGTTCTGAGCCACAGAGATATGGCTGATGCTACGTTTGTGGAAACAGGATGGATTAAAAATTTTAAAGAAAGATTGGTCAAAAGAAGTGAAGAAATGAAAGAAGAAAGATATGCCAGAATTGCAACTAAAATAGAAACGCTAAAGAAACAAAAGGAAATTGAAAAATCTGAGGAGGAAAAGGAGAGAATAGAAAAGTTTGATCTGAAATTTGATGAAGATGAAAAAGATAGAAAATTTGAAAGATATGAAAATCCGACCAAAAAAAGATTCAGCAAAACAGATGAACTATGGTTTAAAATCCCTACTAAATGATGTATAATGAAAATCTGTATAGTCACACAATTGTAAATAAAAGATAATGTAATACTCGCAATAGCGTTTAATAGTCTGAATCAGGACTGTTGCTTTATAGAGGATAGATATCGAGACCTAAGAGCATGTTGATACGACGCGTATCTGACTGGTAGTTAATTTTTGTCTAGACGTTTCAAATTCTCCTTTGATCTGACCATTGTGCCGTACTTGTTCATTGAGCATGTACATATTTTGAATTGATGCTATGAGTTAAAGTGTCTCTATAAAAGTAATATAGAAAGGATTTGTATGATTTATGTAAAATCTAGTTTTCTTCGTCGTCATCTAGATTCAAACTCATTATATATGCAATTGCACTAACACCCGAAAGCACAAACCAAGGAATCCAATTCATTTTCCAATGTTGCCCGAGCGCCATCAAATAACCCCAAACGATGGGACCAAGGGCCCGTGAAAATGCAGCACCCATCTGAGAAAGCCCATTTACAGTACCCAAATAGGACTTGTGTGAAACAGCTCTTTGAATTAAAAGCATAACTTCTGGGAAAGCTAACGAGCCCATAGTTACTTTGATGAAAAACAGGGCCTGTGCACAGATGTAGATAACATTGTCTGGTTGTCCTACCAGCAGTGAAAGATAAGGAACAATCAATAAAAAGAAGATCATACAGAAGGAAACAATTCTGTAAGGAGCAAGAGTACCAAACCTTCCATCCACGAAAGGGAACAAGAAAATCATGAGAAAGATACCCAAGCATCCTGTCGAAGAAAGAAGTTGACCGACTTGCAAAGAAGTCATTCCAACACCTCCAGTAAGATGAAATGGAAAATATGATTCACCTGGAGCAGCTTTTGACGTGGACAAAAATACGGGGAGTAACTCATCGATAACGGTAATAATCATTGAAAGAAATGCGTATGAAATCATAGCGTTAAGAACTTTGGGAGTGAGTAGCTTACCTTTGGAAGTGGTAACAGGAGCAGGTATTTGCGTCGATGAATATCTGACTTGATCATCCTTGATTAAAGGCTCTGATTCTGCATCTGATTCAATATCAGACCCAGGCGATGCCGATTTCTCCAAAGGTGACGAGGAAACTTTCAATGTTCTAAGGATCCATTTACCAAGTTTCAATCCAAAATCCTTCTTATTTCTCTCTTCAGCTAAACCTTCATGACACTCTTCCAAAAACAAAAATGCAAACATCGCGCTCATCGATAGTAAACTTGCGACAACAACATTAGGCAACAAAAAAGGATACTTGACAAAGAATAATTCGGAGACCCAATTTCCCGGTCTGTACCATCCTGGATGGTTTTTCATAGGATTGGCTAATGATCCTCCTAAAATTGGACCAATGACACATCCAACCTGCCATAGTAAAGGCATTGTGGAAAATGCTAAAGATTGATGCCTTCGTTCGACTGCAATTTCTCCAAGACATGTCCTCAATACACCAACATTACCGTTTAATAAACCACCGATGCTTCTAGCAGTTAGAGCACCAGCAAAGGTAGTCGACATACCAAAACAAATCATGGAAATGATAGATCCTAATAAACCCAAGATTAAAATAGGCTTTCTTCCATATTTGTCACTTGCCCAGCCCCACAAAACACCCGTAATCGCTTGACAAAGTGCAAAACTTCCAGAAATGTACCCAGCATACCGGGCAATACTGGCTTCCGAGTCAAGAGGTCGTAAATATTTTACCATGAAGAACACATAGGGAAATAGACTAGTGAATGTAATCGGTTCTGCGACTCTAACACATATTATAACACTAACTTGTTGGTAAGGAAAATTTGTCAGCTGTTCCTTTATAGTATATCTTCTGATTTCGGAAGGCTTTCTTTCTTCTATAATGTCAGATGGAGACGATGACGAAGACGAAGATGCTAAAAGAGAGTTATTGGTCATTATTGATCAAATGCAAAGAAGTATGATGGGTCTGGTGGCTAGAATGACGAAATGAGAAACAATTTCTCAGATCAATAGAATGTATCTGTGACAGGAAAGAAGAAAAAAAGTTGTTGAAAAAGAAAGAAGAAAAAATTTAAAATAGTTCAAAAATAAACAAAAAATAGAAATAAAAAATATCAATATATCATCATGTTTATATATGCAAAAGTAGAATCGATCCGTGACTCTTCCAGTTAATTTAGCGAAATTTAATGAAGATCAACTAAAAACTCCAGAGCTCATTACTTTTCGTCACAAGGTTTAATACAACGTTAAGCGCTCCAACCTTGTACCTTTCGTAGGCTAGAGGCAGTACGCCCGACTATCACAGGATTCAAAGCAAAGCTATTTTATGCTTATCGGACCGATGTACTGTATGTCGAATTGGTGCCCTTCGGTGAGCAAAAATTAAGTGCCGTTTTTTCATTTAAACCTGGAAAAAAAAACAATCATCAAAATTTCAGGCAAGAAGAGCCTTAATTCTATATTCTTTAAGTAGCTATGACACCCGACCTTTCTAGAGACTATTAGAAATAAACAAAGAAATGGCGACTTCGATAATGTGGCTTGCGACAAATTTTACTTCGAATTTCGTTTAGTTATCTCGGGGCCTGGATGTGTTACAATCTGGAAGTTATTTTTCTGACATTTGTCACATTTATAATGAGATGTCTTGACATGTCATGACATGTGCCGACAATTGCAGGGAAAGGCACAAGAATTGGGAGGAGACCCCCAAAAAAAAGCTTAAATTTTGATAGGTGAACGTTAGCATTTATTACCGCATTTGGACATATTTTGGAGTGGCTTTCGCTTTCTTTCAAGCCACCATCTCACCCCCAATCTTGACATGTTTCGTTATATGTGTGCGATTGAGCTGGATTGGATCAAAATTAGTTTAAATTAGCCCTGATTTCACTAAGCTCATTATTTTTAGTATACGTTGTGGACTATGAGTAGTGGGGGCAATAATAGATTCAATAGGAATTGACAACATGCTAGCATACTACACCATTATATAATTTTCAGGTCGTTTTAGCTTGTCATTCCCTCCGTCATATTTTATGCTGATAGCTATTGAGAATATAGTGGACTTAATTATATGGCCCAGACTCAAAATTTAGGAGCTAATATTCAACTTGTTTCAAGTCACATAAAAACTCATCGTCTTTGCATAAAAAAGAGTAGATGTCAGCTTCATTCATTCATTCATAATCAGTTTATTGTCCTATGTCAATAATTTAAAAGAGATGTTAACTGTAAGGACGTAAGTTTATAGTACAGGTTACGGCAAACGACAAAAGTAGTGTCCAAAACACTCTTTCAATCAGTCAATGCATTATTAGAGCCTTCATTCTAGTATAGCCTAAATTAGTTGACAAGTTCTGTACTTTTTAATATCCAGATAACGAAGTGAGTGTATACTACTGACATCACATTTCCTTACACTGAGATGGCTACCGGAGGTATCTGTGTGGTGTTACATGCTACACTGGCTGTTCATAACTTGTACTACAAGTCTTCTTACAGTAGGCCCTATACAGTAGAGTCGTAATGAGGCACATTCACACAATAACAGTTTAGACACGCCCACGATAAAATACAAACAAGAAGATCTATCCATACGAGGACTGAGATCTGTTTACGTCTTCTACTCGATGTGGTCTCCCTGTGTCGAGTAAGAATATCGATAGTCCTGAATCACCATAAACGTAATGTGGACTATGAAAACTAATAAATAGTCTTAGATCAAACGCGTTTTTGGGAAATTTTACGTGTTGCGCGTAACACACATACACCAAATTCTTTGTGTCCTAGCGTTTTTAAACTTTATCCACAAAATCGCGTAGCGCGTAATAATAATGATTTCCTATTCGGGGTATTTCACGAAAAATGTCGCGTTTCTTTGGTAGAACACGAAAGTAAAAATTTCAACTGTATTTTCCCATATATATCGTAGCTTTTTCCTTCTTTTCTTTCTCTCTTCCTTCTTCAGACCCATTTTGCCAATTGCCCTAATTTTCCATTTTGTTTCTGTTTGATTTTTTTTTGTTCATTAATAATATTTTGTTCTTTTCAATACACTGCATAACTTTCATTGATGTCTTCGTTTCTTTCACGTCCCGATCCTTGCACAACAGTCGACTATGAACTTCTGGACTCTCGCATCACATCAGACTTATTTCTAAAGGACCTAAGCTCAGCGCTTTTAGACGAAGGATATTTTGTTTTGGAGGGTCGCGACTTCAAGTCTTTACAAGAAATGTCTTCATTAGCTAAAACTTTTTGGGCATCTTCTAAATCAGAAATAGAAATGGATCGTGGTTTCAAGGGGTACTGCGAGTCGCGACAAGAAATGGCCTGGGTAAATCCTCATGTTATTGAAATCGATGATGACTTTGATGACTCATGGTGGCTAGAAGGGAAAAATAAGTATCCATCGCAAAAATGGGAACAGTGTATATTCGAATTGGGAACAGATGTCGATAATCTTATGAGTGAATTAACGCAATTGATGTGTCGGTCTGTTGGTGGAAGAGGTTCAGAATTGGAAAATACACAATTGGATACTCTAGACGTCAAGTTATTTAAGCATACTCACCCCAGAAATGGAGGAAAACGGGGACTGTTTACAATGCTTGTGGGTCTTCACGATGATTGTAATATTGAAATTACTAGATCCGATGGTGAAAAACGTGTTGTTCAAATCGCTATGGATCAGGTGCTGATTATCATGGAATCGTCAGCTGAACGCATAACAAATGGGTTGTTCAAAGGTTGTTCAGAATACAAGATTTCTCGCGAGCAAAATTGTATGGTTTTCACTAAACTAATATCTATGGACTTCAAAATCGATACCTATAGATTCCCTTCTAGATTGAACAGACTGAACAAATCTATAAAATCTTGGGATGATGACTATTTTGAGAACTGGTCTGGACGTCTATTACAATCGTACGTCGATTGGTATAACTCAACCGCGAAATACTACCAGAATGTCTTCAAGCCTATCGAGGAATGCTTACCTGCAATGTTCAGAGAATTGATCCAGCTGCAAAAGTCTGTTGATAATGCTATTTGCATGCACGGAATTTCCTCCCATGTTCCAATTTCAATAAGCAAACTTAAGACAACTGTTAGTCTTGAAACAAGACTTCATTTACAACTATTCCATATCCAACAAATATTGACTATTTCACCCAAACTTTATATTTTGAGAGTCTCTCGAGTAAACCGAAACGAGTATACTTTGGAACTACCCGATAACGTTTCGATTTTAAAATCCCGAGATTCCCGAGCTGAAAAATTTGAAGCTGATTGCAATGAGTACGCTTCGATGACTTCTTCAGATTGCATCCCGTTACACCCATTACCCATTTTCAAACCTGCATCTCCCACTAAACCAAGACCCACTCCTTATGATACAGTATCTCGATCTCCGTTGCATTGCCTCAACTCACCATCTAGGCTTAATCGTTGTTTACCATTATCTCCTTCGCCTAGTCCCAGCCCCAGTCCCAAAAAGGGAACATTTCTTGAACGCATTCGTGCAAAAGAAGCCCTGCTCAAAACACAAGCTGCCGAAGCTGAACAAGAAAATACACTCTATACCAAACTACCTTCCATTGCAAATGTCATTTACTCGCTAAGAAAGCCAGGCGCAAAAACAACACATTTCTCAGTCGCCCACATTGTGCGAAAAATTCAACAGAGCATGAAATTTGCCATCTCAGATGCAGAAGTTAAAGAGGGTCTGGAACTTCTGTGCAAGAGAGTTCCGAAATTGATTGAGATGAGGAGTGGAAGAATTAGTGCAGTTGTCATTAAGGAAGTTGGAAGAGAGGTGTTGGAAGGAATTTCTTGAATGCATTTTTATTTATATTTTAGAACTTTTATATTCACTTTATAAACTAATTACAAATATACCCTTTGTTACTATACTTTTATCACAACTGGTTCTGTAAGTTTTTCACCGTATAGAACTTGACATAAAAAGTTTCTATAGATTGTCAGGATTTCAAGCTCACAATTTGATACTGTAAATTAATATTCACATCTCAAGACTTTATGTAGGACCTAGAGAGCTTTCGTACTGGTATGTGTTACGTTCACATCTAAATCAAGCGCGATTCGGAGTATGTAATGAAACGGAGAAGAGTATTTCAAAATCGTAAAATTGCAAGTAAAAATATATATATTCTAGATGACGAAACAAAACACAAAAACAAGTCATATAATATATACAAAAATTCAAAAAAATAACCTAATAACTTTTATCCAATTCACTTCCAAACATGGTCTTCCTCCTATCGTAAAAGCTTTCCGTGTCTAATAAAGACAGTTTAGAACCAGACCTTCTTAATCTTCTGAAAGATGATCTACCCTCGGGAATCTTGTAGATCTCAAAAAGCAACTCCGGAATTTCTTTATACATCGGAGGGAGCCCCTCAAACGCACTATTACAGTAATTCTCCCAAGTTTTCTCTTCATCAATCGCATATTTGGCATAGTCAGAGTCAGGAAGAATGGTTTTGTGCTCGGCAATCTGTAATATTTTGTACATTTCGTAAACTTCTCGAGTAGTGAGATATGCACCGTTATAGTTGAAATACGAGCGCAGTAGCTGTTTAGCATGTTTGTATGTAGGGGAAATCAAATCGTTATAACCAATTGCCGGAGGCGTGAACAGTTCAGCAAAGTATAAAGCAGGAAATTGTTTTTTCACGGTCAAACCAGTTCGACAAGAAGGGGAGTGCATTTTTGTAAAGGTAGGCGCCTGGTTCTTAAATCCGAGTTCAAACTGCTCATAAATGGGAACACGATCTCTTATTGACTCTTGCTCAGAAACACTTGGCAATTTAGTAGCGTAAATTTCAAGGTCTGGCACTCCTTCAACAATGGATTTAGGAGCCTCTTTTGTTATAGCTAAAAGGGATTTCTTTTCAGCATCTCTCAGTCTAATCTTTGACAGCGGGTCATGACGCCTCATGCAATGACTCGCAATTCCCTCGGGCGAATACTTTGCTATAGAATAAGTGTTCCTCATAAATAAAATAGACAGACAATTATCTTTTTGTTTAAACGTCTCTTTGAGAACACCATTTGTGATTTCGTCCAAGCGATCTTGGGTCAAAGGCTTAACGCTGATAAATTGGAACCCTTGATATTCAGCAAAATTATGGTGTGCAACAAGAATACCTGTCCTGCCTGTCAACTGAGCCTGATAAATCTCACGACGCAACGATCTCGGTAATATCTCATTTTCTAAATAGAAAGACTGTCCCCGTCCAAACATCGAGTGTATTGTAAAGTCGGATAAAGTAGGAGCTTTGACATAATTCTGTTTCGCAAGCGTAGATGCCATATTTCGAACATCGTTAGGAACAACGTCAAATACATCATTCTTGTACCCAAATGCTTTTTCGGATCGAACCAAAAAGTCACCAACAATAGTATAATCGTAAGTTACCGATGATTGCGGATGCAGGGTTTGTTTGATATAGTCATTGACAATATTTTTGGCTGGAGAAGAGTTGAGAAAATTGTCTGCTTCACAGAACATTACGCCTGTAGCGGGATCCTTAGTTGTATAAACAGATCGTAGATAATCTTTAGGAGACCCCCTGTTAGAGCCGGAATTCACTGTATCACGCTTAACACCTGTTTCATAAGAGATCATCACATCAGCCAATGCGTTGCTATCAATAACTATTTTCTTGCCATGTTCCACAGCTAGTTCGAGTGCAGTTTTGTCATCTCTCAAAAATGTTTTTTCCACAGGCTCAATTCGTTCCAAAGAGAGCTCTTCAATTTCAGGAAAGTTGCAAACACCCGATCGTCTATCTTTATAAAAAATTGGAAAACTAGAACTAATCACCTTACCCAAAGAGTCCTTAAGCTCCCTAGTAGACGAATCAGTCCGTTTAACTGGAATGAGGTTCGGTCTTAAACTGTTTTCGTTGGGTTCTTGAAGAAGTCCTTCTTTGTTTTTCGATTCCTTCCTTTGTTTTTCCAAATTTGTTAAATATAAATGTGATCGATAGAAAGGATCAATATCTGGATTTTCTTGGTCTAGTTTTTTCATCTCAAGTTCATGATTCCAGTATGCCAAACCAGGACTTAGATGTTTCCAAATACCAGAGGGTGACCTATAGTTATTCCAAGAAGCTGGGTCCCATTTAAAATCTTTGTGAATATAATCAGAAAATTTTTCCTGAACTGTATATATATCAGGACGAATATTTCGAATATTTTCCAAAATACCTTGGCTTTCAGAATCTGAAGGGTAATATTGAGTTGTTTCTGAAAAGGATGACATGAGACTCTCAAGACGCCTCACAAGATTTCTATCAATGGCAGGATTCGGTTTATTAGTTAAACTGGCATCAGTTGAATTTGTAGGGGGTTCGTGTTCGGTTTCAATAGAGCTATCAGAGTTCAATAGACGTCTGGTACTATTAATAAGTTTGACTAATTCAGGGTCTTTCAAAAACGGGGATTCTGCTTGCAAAGGATTGTAGTCCACAGAAGTCAGCAAGCTCTGGAGTTTGTGTTTATCGTCATTTGTTAAGGGATCCATGTTTATTGAAGGAAGATTGTCTTCATGTTCTAATTCGCTCACATAAGATTTTTTAACACTTTTCTTAGATATTTCAAATTCGGGAGATTGATCATTGATGTTATATGGAGTAGTGGATGTGGGGCTGTTTTTCGCAGAATAACTTGCCTGAGAATATCCTTCAGAGTCAGAGAAAATATTAAAATCAATTTTGTCAACTTCAGAAGATGCTAAGGCGAGAGTACTATCAGGTTTTGAATTGTTTGATTTGGGCTTCTTTTTGATGTGTGAGGTAGTTGGAGATTTTCTTGGTTTCAACTTTGGGGCTGCGTCAAGGGCATTTGTTGTGGGACGAGGATTTGAACCTACACTGTGAATTTTAGTATCATTGCGATCCAACTGCAAAGGGTTTTTCACATCGGTTGAAATCTGCTTTAGATGGTTTTCACGTACGCGTAATTTTTTGGAAACAGCAGAATCTGGAGTAGAATGACTGGAAGTATTTTTACAATTTAAAGAGTTATCAGACTCATTGAAGGTAGAATCACTAGATGGGGAAACATCAGATTTTTCGGGGGTAGATTCTTCAGAGGTAGATTCACTAGACAAAGATGTAGCAGAATCTCTGAGATTTAATGCACTAGGCGAATTTTTACTAGTCTCATTGAGAGTAGCTGTACCAGATTTATTGAAAGTAGTCGCACTAAATGAAGGAGTTCCAGACTCGCTGCCAGTAGTTGTACTAGATGAGACAAGTTTTGAGTCGTTTAGGGTAGTTTTACCAGAGGAAGATTTGTCAGAGTCAGTGCTACTATTGTCCGAAACAGGTGAACGTTGTTTATTAGATGCGGAACGGGTTGTTGCATTTTGCAGAATTTTGGGTACTGATTTGAGTTGAGTTCTTGAACGTGTATCGGTATAAGGCTTCTTCTGTTGCTTACTTTTGGATAGCTCTTCAGCATCAAGTGAAATATCCCCAGCCTTTGAAGGGTGCTCTAATCCAAGTACTGAATCTGGATTATCAGGATTGGATAAAGAGGGGGTAACTTCATCCATTTGCAAGCTATCATTACTTTCAATAGAGTGACTTTTGGAATCAGTTATGGGTGATTGAGTGTAAGGCTTGACGTTGTAAATTCCCAAAATCTTGTCCAGTTTATCCATTACATCGGTATCTTGGCGAGTGTTCTTATCAGGCGAGTTGGCAGGATTTGTAGCAGTTACTTGTTTTTCAGGCTCGTTCAAAAGTTGCTGCGCTTGACTAGTTCGAAATTCAGCTAGCCATGTTTCCATGTGTTTGAGGTACTTCTGATGATCTTTCGTGACGTCTTCTGATTTCAAACGATCCTGATTTGTTTTGTTAATTGTGTGCTTGTGCAACCCTTTTAAACCAGCCACAGAAGTTGTTTTTAGGTTTTTGCCAGATGAGTTTGGTATCATTGATTCATTGACTGTCCCTTCAGACGAAGCTGTTTTTTGAACTTTCAATTCGTTAGAATCCTTCTCATTTGAACTGGTTTCTTTCAATGTAGTTGGGCTTTCGTTGTCATCCCCAGTATTGCTTGGTGTGTTTAAATTCCGTCGCTGTGTCGAGATGCCATTTCCAGACGTGATTGACGTATTGTTGTAAGCTGAATCGCAACGGTACGATCCAAATGATACATAAGAGTCACGCTGAACAAAGCAATAGCATTTGGTGGAACTTGGTAAAGAATACAAAAATGATTTAGGTACCATGAAGCTAACTGAGTGCATGTATTTGCAACTTAACAACACGATTTATTGTTCATGTGCTGTGGAGATTATGAATAAGGGAAAGTGAGTTCCAACTTCCAGAACTTGGGGTGAATGATTGGGATTTCGAAACTGTGAATTTTCAAGCCCGAAAGTTTTGCTTTGGAAAATTTAATATACTGTAACTAGCAATAGTGAAGTTGTGAAAGGGTATTAAGTAATACAACAGTACAAAATAGTATAATCCCCAATATAGAGATCATGTCGAAATTTTTATGTCCAAAAGAAGATAATAACTTATACTGCAGACGTTTAAAATAGATAATAACTTATAGCGCGTAAAGTCCGGAAACAGACAGATGAATATCTTGTATTGGTTATGTTGGAAGACGTTTATAAAACACAAGAATTACTGAAGTGTATATGGAAATTTATATAGGTCTACAGTAGACTACCAGAGTATATTTAGACCCATAAGAATGTATATGAGTATAGGTAAGGTAAGTGATGATGCATTTAAAGGCGAAATAAATATTTACATAAAATGATGTATTCAAAGATACCGTATAATTCAGAGGTAAATGGTAAATGTGTGACGGTTGCCAATTCGTAGTTCATATAGAAATGTAGGATGCAATTGTCATAAAGTTTTGTAAAATGAAATGAGATGGTTAGGTAGAGCTTGGAGAATGTAAGAATTGCCCCAATGTTCTTAGTAGTGAAAAATTGGGTTACTGTCCAATTGAACATACTCTTGATATTTGTAACTGAAAACGAGCATAAAAGTCATTAGCTCAAATCGACCGTACAGCTGTGTTTCTGATGTTGTTGTTCGTCGTTCAATGTCCAAGATATTTTTTAAGGTCAGGAGTGGTAAATCGTTGGATATCCATTTCTTTTTTGATAAGTCGCCAATTGAGTTTCTTGTTGTATTTGTGAACCCAGCTATTTGACCCTTCCGTCTCTTGACGTTTAGCTGCTTTTATCATATTCCGGACATTTTCTTTGAGTGCGTTTATATCCTCCGGATAATTATTAATTCTCATGGTAAATACCCCCTGTGGCACAACTTTTGAAGGACTTTCATCCAAACACTCCTTTATGACTTTGTTCACCTGTTGAGAAATACATTTCCTATAAAAGGCATATTTCATTGGATTCAGAGACTTCAACCCAGCTTTTCGATTATTAGGAGCCGTAACCTGTGGGGTACCATTGAATTCTTTACCTTCTCCAAACATCAGCATAAGAGCAGGTGATGATTTTCGCAGCATTCCTACGAAATGCTCTGGTGGAAAATAACTTGATTGAAAACTAGAACAGTTGTATAGCTTGGGTGCTGACCCAAATAGAGATCCCGTATAAACACACCTTAAAAGAAAAACTTTGATACCTCGAAGACCATGCTTGTAACTTTTGGGAACGACTTGGAAATAGTGAGAAGGGGATACTTGAGGGAAAAGTTGATTCAAAACACTTTTGTACGATTTATTCTTCTGTTGAACTTTTAATTTTTCATCAAAGGCATCTAACTCATTCGAACTTTCTTGTTGATCGAGAAATGAGAATTTCTTGCGCTCAGCTATTGGCTTGATATCAAAGGTATTTGACTCATCTAACCTCTCGTGTTGATCAAGAAAAGACGATTGCGTTCGTGTACTATTAGCGTTTTTACTTGGCTTTTTTTTGACGCTTAGTTTTTTCCATGCTCCATCATTTACTTCTCTAGAGTCAGGTATGCTGCGGCCTAGGCTCGATGCCAAAGGGGCTTCTTGTGATTCATTCCAACTAGTATTGTTTTGATCCGTTGTTTCAACATCGTCAAAATCATAGCTTTTTTTGGATGTAGCTGGTCTGAAACTCGATTCCAAGTTCCGAAGTGTTTCTTTTGCCATACTGGATGTGTCAAGTGTAGAGTGTTTGCCATCATTTTTTTTCAGTTTCTTAGGAAGTTGACTGCGATTCTCTAGTTCTTTGATATCTCCAACAAGAGAATTTAGTCCTAATGGTTTAGCATGAACTACCCGCGGTAGTTTATGGGCTCTTCTTATATACGACATTGAGTCTTGGGAAGCTCCGAAGTTTTAATAAGTAAGCTATTGGAAATGAAAAATAAAAATTTTGAAGTCACATAAAAACTTTCAAAATATATTATATATATCATATAGCATAGTAGATAGTGCATGCATCTAAAAGACTTAGTAAAGTATTTCAGGTGCTAGGTTTTATATACTATTTAAACATCTGCATCTTGTCGAAAATTCAAAAATATCCGAATTCTAACTTGGGGCTTGATTTCAATTGTTACACCAATGACCCACGTTATCAAGTTGTAAAATACTATTCGAAATGTCTAATATTGCAAATGAAAGCAGAAACTCCTTTTATAGGCGACTGAAAGAGTCGCATTCGCTGGTAGAAGAATCTTTTCAAACGAAACATGACAATCTACTCAGATATATAGATGAAAAGCTTGAGATTGTCAAAAATTCTCTAGAGAAGTAGCCTAAATTATCAGAAATGATGGGTACCACAAATCGTTTCGTTAGAATATTCTTTGCTAACTTGTCTATAGGCTGAAAAACAAATACACTATCACGACAGATGATAAAATTCTGGAGTACGAAAAAAGTATATCGGAATTGAATTCCATGCTGTCTACAGAATCAAAGAATTCAAGTAAATTTGCCACATTGTCGAAAAGATTCCATGACACACAATTGAAGCTTCTTGAATTAAACAAAAACTTGGAACGAGATCTTGAAGGTGTTAATACTGCAGAGGCGCAAAACCATTTGCGAAACAAGAAATGTGACGAAATTAAGACTAGTAGCATAGAGGTCGTCAAAAGTGAATTAGAAAATATAGATTCTCTGGAAGCAAAAGCTATCACTGACTTGAAGCGAAAGTTTCTGGCTGCTCAAAAGACATCAGATACTGAGTCTAGCTATGAGGATTAGAATATTCGCTTGCAAATGCTTTCAGCTATTGGAAGCCTAATTATATGATCATTTATTATCTGATATGTAGATTTCTAAATTTAGTCAAAATTGTTTTGATATCATTTTGTATATCTGTGCAAATCGAGTCCTTCAATCATTGTATCTACCGGTAATGTATGTTTGAATTAGCTTCTTAAAGTTAGCTGTGAACCAGCTGCATCAGTTGTCTACATACTTCCAAACTTCATAAGACCAGTTGAGACCGGGTGTTTCATGAATTCTCAAATCTTCGATTCCGTGACCTCTACCACCACATCCCGATGATTCAATATATATCAGTCTTTCTATTCTCGAATGGTTCAGGGCCATGCTACACATGGCGCACGGTTCCCTTGTACTGTAAACATGTAGCCCCTTACAAAGATATGATTCAGGTTCCAAATCTTTTACATCAAAATCTCTCTTCTCTCTCAGTTTTTGATTCCGTAATTTTACTGAGACCTGATCATCTGCAACTTTTGCAAGGGCATTCATAAATTCGTGCTCTAGAGCACCTTCAGATTCTGTAGCTTTAGCAACGATCTCAGCTGTATTTGGATTTACTATAATGCAATAAGGACCGTCTAATTCCTTCAGAGTTTCTATAAATTTAAGGCTTTGCGCTTGGTGGGATTCGGACATGGATGTCGGCACAAATGTTGGATTTCCACGCCATAAAATCGGCCAAGTAACTTGCGCTTGCCATTCTTGACATTCTGCTTTCGTAGTCGGATAGTGCTTGATAGTCGTTCTAGACTCAAGATTTCGAGTGTAAACCAAAGGATAAGGTTGAGGGTCAGATTCTGGCTCATTTTGTGATTTCCTTTTGGGGGTGATGGTGTATTCTTGACCGATCTTTATCAACGGCTCAAGCAGCTTATGAACTTCTTCCTCATCTCTTATTACCTCTTTAGAGCATACTAAAGAGCGGAGGTATTTTACAGGTTCACCCTTTACGTCTAATGTGACGTTCTCCGGATTTTCTGGTATGAATCTTCTTGCATGATTTATGGGCACATCGTCCACAAGATTGTTTTTCAAAAGATTTATAAAAGCTTCACTGAGTCTAGCTGGGATCAATGTAGTCCATATCTCTATAGCTTCAAATACCGGTGCCACGGGATTGTGAATCTGAAGAAGTTTGTCAGATGCAGTGTAATTCAGCTTCCTTTTCATATGACGGATTTTCCTGTACCAACGCAATGTGAAAATTTTGGTTCATGTAGCACCAATTCATCATAGAATCGCCGAACAAGAAAAGAATTTTCAGATCACTCAAAAATTCGAGAGTTTCACAGTTAAGGTTTTCTGGAGTTACAAACAAAATTCTGGCTTGCAAAAACCTTCCAAAAATAACTGTAATAATGTGTCCCAATTTATACCCATTGTCAGGTTTGGGACATAAGCCTCAACTCAAGAAGCTTCAGCCTTAGTCCACACAACCTAACCTGAGGTCCTAACCCAGACAAGAGGTTTCTAAGAAGGCAAAGGAGGCAATAACTTCTCTCCTCCTCAACATGGAGGAAAGGCCAGAGCACAGAGACCTACAAAGCTGGCTTTAAGATATAACGAGATTCAACTAAATTGCCTTTATTACATAGACAATACATTCTAGATATTAAAGGAGAGTACTCATCTACCAACAAGCTACAGTCGCACCTTGTAAGTAATAGCCCTCAAGTGATAAGAGCAAAGTTAGGCAGCAGAAGATGACACCCATGATAACCTACAGATAGTTCAGGCACAGTGAACTATATAATATATTATAGTAACTCAGCAAAATTCAGAAAGAGGCTGGTCGTAGACTATTGAGATATTTTGAATAATATATATTATAGGCCTTATATACGGAATATTTGCCAGATGCTATCATTGTTGTTTTGTGCATGAACTAATAAAGAAAAGTCTTCTTAACTCATATCAAAATTAATACAAGATGATCGTGGCCAATGTTGAAAGTACTACACGTAAAAATCCTTCTCCACCCGAAGTCACACCAATCATCGAAGTGTGACTTCAGTTTAATTCTAGTTTTGAGTATCTGAGGTAAAATTTGTCCGTTCAAAGACATTAATGTTAATACCTAGCATTTTTCGCTTTCACTAGTAGCCTAGTCTTCCAAATCATCCAGTTCACGGAGTTCAGCATTTTCGTTACCATAGATATCCGACATAGAAACATTGTTTCCATTTTCACTTACATCATCTTCATTGCTGCTTTTACCAATATCAGACGCATTGTTATTTGGAATAGCCGACCTGTTATTATCGCTTTCCTCTTCGTTGTTAATTTGATCATCTAGATCAGAGTTGTCTAAGGAACTGGCATCATCGTCCGAGCTATCTTCCTCCTCATCGTCCATAATAATACGTGGTCGTTTTGGGGGTGCTTGCTCCGCTTCTTTTTGAAGCTGTTGTAAGGCTGCTTGATATTGCTGCCTAATACGTTCCTCACTTTCAAAAAACTTGGCCATCTTCTCCGGATCTTCATCGTCATCTGAGGGATGCACGTACTGTTCACTTTTGTACAATCTAGTTTCCTCGTGTACCTGTTTAATTTTGTCCCCAGAAATTTTCTTTCTCTTTCGTGGTTTATCATTATTGTCCCGATGTTTCCGTTTAAGACGTTTACTTCTTTCGTATTCTTGTTCAGATCCTGAAACCTCGCCTTCGTGGACTCCACCCCTCACCACAAATCCAGACATATCGTCATCATAATATCCATAGTCCTCGTTATCACTCAAAATCTCGCCATTCTCACCCACGATGGGCTGTTTTCCCCTGGGGTTTTTCTCAGGTTTTGTAAGCTCAAGAAAATCAGATGCGACTCTTCCATCTGGAAATTCGACAGACTCAAACAAATATCTTTTAAGGAAACGGATAGATTCTTCAAGATCTGGCATAGAAACAGTACCAGGAAGTGTACATGGTGAAGCTGTAATTGGATAAATGTTAGCAGTACTCTTTCGATCATTTGAATATACTTACACTTAATAGGTAAAGTGCACCCGATAATTTCCAGAAGAATCCTGAATTTCTGGTCTTTTTTTAGTGCCTCATTAACTTCAGCATCATTTGATTTTAAAACTATACAAGTAATGTTAGCGTCAAATTTAAAACTTTTATGAAGCGGCAACTTACTTTCACTTGGTATATCAGGAGTCTCATTATCCTTAGTTGCTACAAAGAGCTGTATCCAAGACGCTCTTTTCCTATAAGCAGCATCTAGCTGTTCTATCAGCCATTCTATTAACTTGGATTTATCTTCGTCCAGTATAGCAGCAATCAGTACTTTTAACTTGTTCTCCTTTATATTCAAGTAATCATCCTGCACAAATCTTAGAGTAGGGCCTCTAATCTTGACTTCCTTTTCTGGTCTGTCAAACCCGTTTTCAAAATAGAACGCGTCGGAAGGCATTTTTTGGAAAATTAATTCGACAAATAAAGATGGCGTAGCTTCAAGGGCTATTAGCAACTTCTGCATATAATATTTGGCAAAGCTAGCAACATCCTTGCGTATTGACCTATCTAGAGATGTGGAAAATCTAACTTCAGTCATTTCGGACAAGAGTTTCATTAAGTCAAGTCGATAATAAAAATACCGATGTTTTTGGCGGGCAAATATACGTTGAAAAAATTTGAGCGCGTACAGTATCTGTTCCCGCGAAAGTTCTTGATAGTTTGACAGATATTTTATATAAGTGTCTAGAATTTCTTCGGACACGAATTTAATCTCAAACTTTTGAAAATTGAACTTTCTATCTCGAGTTTCCTTCGCTTCAGTAGCTGCTTCGTTGTCCGAGTTCATGTCCATATCAATACCCATATCGTCCATTTGTTTTTTCCTCCTTTGTCTTCTTTTCGCTCTAATATATATGCTATTATCTGTTGCATACTTTTCAAGAATTTTCAATACCAGATGAGTTAATTCAATACTCAAATTGATATAAGAAGTATCTCGAAGATGTGCAGTTTTGGGAATTTCTGCTAACAGATCCAGAGAGTATTCTTCGTAAAATAGTCGGCTTTTGATGTTATCTGCAATATTTACCAAATCCTCATCGCCGGATAAACCCATTGCTTGGACAGTATACAGAACCTCTTTAAAACAAAGCATACTAGCATATACAAGACTCCACTCTTTGGCCTCGTAAGAAACTCGCATATCGTGCATAATAATGATAAACATGTTTTGGTTCAAGGCATTTGCAACATTCGCGAAGTCTGCTTCCTCGCTGTTTGAGTCAGAAATAAACTTAGCTCTTTCTGCCTTTAAAAACCAAGACGAAAGATATAGAAATTGTATGTGGTGTTCCTGAGCTAGCGATGTATTGTATTCACCCATTTCACGCTCCAATGTCTTTCTGATATCAGCAAATAACGGATTGTAAGCTGACACAAGAAAACTCTCGATAAATTTTTTCAGTTCTTCTCTTGAATCTTCAGAAAGTTTTATATAAATATCCCACTGCTGTCTATTTTTCCCGTCCACTCGATGTGGTTTCTTCCAATGTTTAACAGAGTCAATATTGTTGAGAGTTGAAGCAGCACCAAGCAATGCCGGTTGTCCCATCACAGTAAGTCGATCATCTTCAATAGTCTTCAAAGATACCATTGTTCCAAAACGATTGTGTCGTGAAGAGGCTGTTTTCATTATGTTTTTTTGAAGCTTTTTTTCGCCTGCAAGTAAGTCTTTCAAATCTTGTGTAGGCTTCGCGAGTGTCGAAGGCGTGAAATCTGCGGTGACATCCATAACCTGGTGGACTTCAATACCATACAGCAGATAATATAGACATTCCATTGCAACAGGTCCTTGTGTTCTGAAAGTTGTACCTGTCCCAGCAGATACCATGACAATGAAATCAAGCACTGATTGATTGGCAAAACATACAATTTCAGCTGACCTCCCTATATCTTCTGTTACTGCTGAATCGTCTTTCATGTTAATATTTAATATATTTCGAATAAACAACATTGAAAGCTTCAAGATTCCTTCATCTCTAACACTCCGGTCCTCTGGTTCCGACTGTAGTGCAGGCATACATAATCGAATGATTGCTCTAAATACCCGTTGCTTGTTGTGGGATAGAATTGCATGTTTATATCTAATATATGCCTTTCTTAAAGCCGGAGCATGAGCAAAATATGAAGGCGGCGAGCTTGAATCCAAAACTATTGGCCAAGTTAACGGCACTAAGAGCTCTAAACATGCAAGCGCTATTTTGAATCCTTTTTTGTCTTCTTCGATAATCCCAGAACTCTCCTTGATCTCTTCATTTTCGTCCCACATTGATAAAATTTCCAATAAATCAACTGTGACTAGAGACGTTTCAGAAATAGCCCTAGCAATATCAAGAGTCTGTTGCTTTTCATCAATCACTCTCAGCCATTTTTTCAAATCACGTAAACACGAAAGTGCATCATCACCGAGTACATAAGGTTCTGCTTCTTGAGTTAGATCCGGACCACCTAAAGCAGAAACAAGATTCGTGATTTGAGGTTGAACCTGTTTATATAATTCGTCGGAGTCAACATATGACATTGCGAAATTTCGGATAAGTAATAAACTTGGATTGAAAACAGAAACAAAAATATAACTTGGAGTAATAGTTATTTGGAGCCTATAACACGAATTGCAAATTTCGCGTAACACGCGTTTTAGTTCCCTTTTCGTAATAGAACGCGTTTATAAGGGTTGGGGTGCTAGGCACTGCTAGCGTTCTTCTACTGGAATTTTATAGCAGTCATGTGACTGGGCGGTTGGGCATAATAGAACGTTGTTTTGTGATTTTGTTGTCATAAATTTTTCACTACACCTCTTTTATAAACATCATCAAACATGGTTCAAATCAACGAAATTAAAGGAAACTCACGAGAAAATCGTACCGCAGCACACACTCACATTCGAGGTCTGGGACTTGATGAACGTGGCATTGCTAGGACAGTCGATGGAGGCTTTGTGGGACAGGAAAAGGCTCGTGAAGCATGCGGTGTTGTTGTTGACTTGATTAAAGCAAAAAAACTTTCGGGTAAGGCTGTATTGCTTGCTGGTGGTCCAGGAACCGGAAAGACTGCATTAGCTTTAGCTATATCTCAAGAACTAGGTCCAAAGGTTCCTTTCTGCCCCATGGTCGGGTCGGAAGTGTATTCGGCCGAAGTCAAGAAAACAGAGGCGCTGATGGAAAATTTCCGAAGAGCCATTGGCCTGAGAGTTAAAGAAACAAAAGAAGTCTACGAAGGCGAAGTTATTGAGTTGACCCCAGAAGAAACAGAAAATCCTTTAGGAGGATATGGAAAAACTATTAGTCACGTTGTAGTCGGTCTCAAAAGTGCAAAGGGAACTAAACAATTACGTTTGGACCCGAGCATATACGAAAGCATCCAAAAAGAACGTGTCGCAATTGGTGACGTTATTTATATAGAAGCCAATACTGGCGCTGTTAAGAGAGTCGGCAGATCAGATGCTTATGCTACGGAATTTGATTTAGAAGCTGAGGAATATGTTCCTTTGCCTAAAGGTGAAATCCACAAGAAAAAAGAAATCGTACAAGACGTCACTTTGCACGACTTAGATGTGGCAAATGCTAGGCCTCAAGGTGGTCAAGATATTATGTCAATGATGGGTCAACTGATGAAGCCAAAGAAAACAGAGATTACCGATAAACTTAGACAGGAAATCAACAAGGTTGTTCAGAAATACATTGATCAAGGTGTTGCTGAACTCATTCCAGGTGTTCTTTTCATCGATGAAGTTCATATGCTAGATCTCGAATGTTTCACTTATCTTAATAGAGCGTTGGAATCAACCGTTTCGCCCATCGTTGTCCTTGCGTCCAATCGCGGATTAACTACCATTAAAGGAACTGACGACATCCAGGCACCACATGGTATTCCTACTGATCTTATTGATAGATTATTGATTGTCCGTACTCTACCTTACAACCTCGAAGAAATTAGGACTATCATTGAGAAACGATCTTTACTGGAAGGTTCGCCCGCTAGTGCTGAAGCTCTAACTAAACTTGCTGAAGAAGGTAACAAGATTTCTCTTAGATATGCCTTGCAACTGCTGGCCCCTGCTTTCGTGCTAGCTAAGGCTAAAGGAAGAAATGAGATTGAGCTTGCCGATGTAGAAGAGTGTGAGGGTTTGTTTTTAGATACAAAGAGAAGCACCAAAATTTTGCAGGAAAACGACAAATTCTTAAAATAGTCATAACAGCGGGAGACTTTCATAAACCATGGTATATAACTTCATCTATAGTATTTTAGTAGCTAATTTATTTCATCTTTTATCTTTTTGAATGTAGTACAGTACACATCTTAGGTTCTGTTTGGAAAAAGAGTCTTGACCAAACTTTTCTTGTTGACTTTACCCATCTGGTTTCTAGGAATAGGATTGTCTATAATAAGAACTTCTCTTGGAATCTTGTAGCCTGAAAGTTTGTCTTTTAGTTGAGATTTCAAAAAATTGTAATCAAATCCTGCTTTGAACTCTTCAGGTGCATTTGGACTGAGGTAAACAATGGCAGTGGCTTGTTCTCCCCATTCCTTAGACGGTAAACCAACCACTGCTGTCTCTTTGACATGTTTAATTCCAAGTATCTCTCGCTCAATTTCAAGGGCACTAAGTTTTTCACCTCCAGATTTGATAATGTCCATTGAAGCGCGTCCTAATATCTGGATACTTTGGTCTTCAGGGTGTACTGCAGCGACATCACCGGTGATAAACCATCTGTTTCCGTCTCCTTCGTCAGGCATAAATGTTTCCTTAGTAGCTTCCGGTTTATTCCAGTACTCCTTGAAAACTGTGGGACCACCTATCAATAAATCACCAACAGCAATTGATGATAATGGTTCGGCCTGATCGCTCTGGTATATGACCTTCTTGGTCTCTTGGTCCAAAATTCTGGCCAAAACTGTGGGAGCAGGCTGTCCGACTGTTCCAGGTCTTCTTGCTGAAATTGGCTCTCTGGGTTGAGTTAATGTAATTCCAGTTTCTGTCATACCGTATCTTTCAAGCAAAGGAATTTTTCCTTCTGTGACCCGGTCCCAGTTCTTTCTCAATGGATCTGGAAGAGCAGCAGACCCGCACATAGCCAATTTCAACCGCTTAAATCCATCTTGTAAAGCGTTATATTTCTCTTCAGACTTAGAAATCTCATCATCAATATATGAAACTAGACGAGAGTAGATAGTAGGTACCGCCGTATATGTGTTAATAGGTTCGAGAATTTCAGGAGAAGTGGATATTCTCTCAAGGACCTTTTGTGGATGGAAGGGGAAAAGATATTCGACTCTGCCACCAGCTATGAGAGGAAGTGTCAAAGCAATAAGAACACCATGCACATGATGAAGGGGTAGAGTGTGGAGAAAATTGGTGGACGAATTAATGTTCCAAGCCAAAGAAAGTGCCCTGGCTTGAGCCATAAAAGTTTCAATAGGGGTAACTACACCTTTAGGATTTCCTGATGTTCCTGAGGTGTAGAGCATGTATCCTGCACCTTCGTATGAGATATTTTCAAATTCGTTATTTCCTAAAGTATTTTGAGATTTAGCAGTTTTGTCAGCTGGTTGGATGGATTCAAATGTGATCACTTTTCTAGTTTCATCCTCAAATTGATCGAGTTTATCAACAAACCTCTCGGGGGTTACTATTAGTGAAGCCTGAGAGTTGTCCAATTGGTATTTTATTTCTTTTGGGGTATGGTTTGTACAAAGTGGAACCGCAAGAGTATCCGGCAAAGTCAACGAAGCATAAAATGCTACTGTGAACTGATAACTGTTTTCACCCATAATAGCAATCCTACCACCTTTTGAATCTGTCAGAGATTGTAGCTGGGTCCTCCAATACCCAATGTCATGAAGGAGCTGTTCATAAGTGTAAGTGTTTCCGGAAGGTACATGTCGGATAGCTACTTTCTTGGGATCTGCTACTCGTAAGTTCGATATAATCGGATGCTGAGCGGGCATAATGTATGACCTATACGTTGACCACAAAGGTCGTTTGGATGACTTCAAAGCAGAAAACCTGAGCATTTTGATGATATCTGAGAAGGAAAGGGTGAAAATCGCGCTGATTGATATTTCAACGTCCTGAACTTCTATGGAACTCGGAGTTATGGATTGCCCCATATATAACTTAGCTTTTTGAACTAGTGACATCTGCATGGTACTATCTGTGTACTGTATATCAAATAAAGTTTAGAAACGTACAGTACCTCGATACAAAGGAGGCACCGTAATTATAATTCTCATACATCAATTGAAATTTTATAGTCTTCTCCCTTGCTTGTATTGTATAGGTTTAATCTACAAAGAAATGTCCAGCTCTTCGCATTATACGAACGGGCACTCTCATAGTCATGAGTCTCATACTCATGACCATAATCATGAACATTCTCTTTCCCATTCTCATACAGATGTGAACAGTGAAACTCATAGTCATGCGCACAGCCATAACCATTCTCATGAAAACAATCAAGTGGCCTCTGACTATTTTAAACCGAAACGCCCGACAACATTACAGCGTCTTCGCAGCAACACGTTGGATCGGCTTGCACCTCGAAACCGCAGTGCATCGGTTGTGACCGAAACATGGGGTCTCCATAATGTTCCTGAATTGCTGTCAGACTTTAGAAAGCATACCATGGACTCGGATCATTCTCATACTCATACTAATGGGCACTCTCATTCCCATCCTCAATCACATCAACCGCAAGTCTTTAATATTCCTTTAGAACCTGGGGATTCGGAATCTTCGCTGATAGAACGGGTTCCAGCAATCATTTCGCTTCCTACCTCTATGCTGGCTGTAGATTATTTATCGGTTCATGTCGGGCACATGTCTCCATTCTTTTGTTCTGCCATGGTTGGTGGGTGTTTATTGTTGTTCTCAGGCCTCGTTTCTCTTCTTGCAACCAACACATCACAATCTATAGCTAACAAGACTGATATCGTCAACACTATTAGACTGACAATTGGGTCAATGATTCTGTTTTGGGCATGTAGTATCATTGGATCTGTTAAAGCGACCTTGGTAGTTGCAACCTTGGTAAATGCACCATTTCTATCCGTCGATTGGAAACCGGTATTGCCCACGCTGGCCTATATTGTCATACTGTTTTTGCAGAGCCCGATAATGAACTTTCATGAGGGTTCTCTTGTTACCATTGCTTTTGCGTACGTTGGCTTAGTTGTTGCAGCATGGTGCTTACATCGTCCCATGTTTACTATATCATCAGTACTTTCCATCTTTCTTGGATTGATTCTGTTGATCCCTACTTTGATGGCCAATACTTTACGAATTGATACAATTACTCTCATGATTATCGCAAGTGGCTCATTTGGTGTTTATTTGTTGTCAACAAGGGACCTCTTTCCAACCAGATACAATCCACTTTTGAACACAGTTCTCGGAATCTTACTGGAAAGGTCTGTCCAACTCAAGGGAGAACTGGGTGTCAAAGAAGCCTGCTTTGATGTAGTTCTTGGTCTTTTTACTTTTATTTTACCTCCTGATTCGACACGGCAGTACAGACCTTTGACTCAACACAATTCTAAAAATTGGGGGATTATTGATAGTATTTTGGCGCACGACGACACCAAAAACATCTTTTATTTTCTGCTGTTGAACTTCTCATTTATGTTAATCCAGCTGTTGTACTCAATTTTATCAAACTCGTTAGGTCTGCTGTCGGATAGTATACATATGTTTTTCGACTGCTTGGCGTTAATGGTAGGACTAGTGGCTAGTATATTATCTAAGTTCCCACCGTCATCTAGGTTTCCTTATGGTTTTGGTAAAGTAGAAACTGTGTCGGGGTTCACGAATGGGTTTTTGCTGATCGGGATTTCCACGGGTGTTGTTGCTGAAGCCATTGAAAGAATTTCGAATCCTGTAAAAATGGAAAAAACTAAAGAGCTGCTAGTTGTTAGCGTCTTGGGATTGATTGTCAATCTAGTTGGAATTGTGGCATTTAATCATGGCCATTCACATGGTGGAGAGGGAAGTGGTCATTCACACGGGCATTCACATGGTCATTCTCATGGGCATGACCACGGATGTCATGGTGATGAACCCGAGAACGAAAACATGCAAGGAATTTTTCTACACATCCTTGCAGATACTTTAGGTTCTGTAGGCGTGATTATCTCTACACTTTTGATTAGTTATTTCGGATGGACTGGTTTTGATCCTCTTGCTTCAATATTCATCGCCGTTATGATCTTCATTTCAGCTATTCCATTACTCAAATCTTCAGCTAAGACGCTGCTTCTTTCACTCAACGATACTCAGGAGCATAAAATGAGGGCCATTTTGGATGATATCTCAACATTACAGGGCGTTGCAGGATATACAGTACCAAGATTCTGGGGTGATGGGTCGAAGGTTAGAGGGGTGATGCATATACAGATCACATCTGGTGCTGATGGGAAACGAATAAAGCATCTTGTAGAAAGTAGAGTTGCTGAAGAGAAAGCTATGGGTGATATCTTCATACAGGTGGAACCAGAAGGAAGTGAGTGCTGGTGTCAGGATTACAAATTGACCTAATCGCGGAATCATAGCACTAATAAGTGCAGAACAAATACGACATATATGTATCACGGATAAACCATAGGTATATTATATACACGAATATTATTCAGTTTGAGTTAATTAAATTTCATCAGTCAGTTTCTATGGTATATCTCCTTCATAGAATATAGTGACTTCCCTGGAGCTCCAGTAGGTGTATGCTTTAATCTATCAAATCTTTTCAAATTAAAAAGCTTATAAAGTGACGAATATTTCACGAGTCCTATTGATGTTATCTTTCTATTCGCTACTCTAATTTGAAAATTTAATGATGTTGTGGTAGTATGGGTTGTATTATAGCATCTTATACTATAACTAATTTCTCAAGTGTTGTAATGAGTGGTTATGATTAGAGAACTGGTATGTTATGTACAGTTGAAAACACATCCTGAGATAAGCCAACTAGTTTTCTGTTCTCCAAAAATACAGAGCATTTGCAAGATGTGTGTACACTAGATAGTTTTCTTGTTTGCACAAGAGATACTGTGGTTCATCATTGGGAAAGTTCTTAACGAAAGTTACTGTGTGTTTCCATAATGGTCGTATAGTAGTAGTTCTTAAATTTGTCGTGCAACACCTTTTTTAAACTATCAGCAGCTTCAACACTAAAATTCTGAGCCTTTCGGGGCTTTGAACAAATACTATAACCATATGAAACTCATTTCATCTTTATTAGAGTGTCTAAATGCGTTCTATTATGACACTGTTATTCTTTCACTAAATAATCTCTCCAATCTCGGGGATGTTTTTTAAAAGACTTTTTAGGAATAATTTTTGGATTTTCTTTACGTGAATCAATCTTTTTGCTATAAATCTTAGTAGAAGTGGTCATAGATGTCCACCAGAAAAGTAAACGGGGATGTCGTTCTGGCTTAATTGTACACTCATATAACGGTATTTCAAAAAAGATTCAAAGTGCTCTGTGTGAGATCATTAATCAAAAACTTCCCAGATTATCCATTTCAGGTACTGTACAATGTGGTTTTCTTTTTTAAACCAGCTCTGATACTCACGAAAAGAAAATTCACCAGCATCTGAGGAAACCGTGATAAACTCATATATATACGTGGCTTTCATTCCAACAACCTTTTTTCCCCAGACCATAGGTCTGGAGCCACGTAAGAAAGCTAGATGTTTTAGCACTATATATAAATCATTGCAATTTTTAACTTTTGGTTTAGTTCATGAATATCAGCTGTCGCGATTGTGTGGAAAGAGTAAATGTGCTTATTTATGTTTTTTATTCATTCATTCATCTATCCATTTATAACCTGCTTATTGTCCATGCCAAATAATTTATTGAAAATTTTAAGGCGATAAATAAAAACAAATAATGTTAATAGCTATGGGTAGTTAATTTGTCATTTCTGATGTTCAATAGTCTAATATACTGGTATTCATTCCTTTTATTCTTGATTCACTTGTAACCATTTTACTGTTTTATTGCAAGTAACATTAAAAAATTGTTCATTCATAATCAGTTTACTGTCCTATGTCAAATAACTTATAAAAAATTTAAACTAATAAATAAAATACAAATAATTCATTCATTCATCCATAATCAGTTTATTGTCCTATGTCAAATAACTTATTGAAAATTTAAACTAATAAATAAAATACATTCATTCATTCATTCATAATCAGTTTATTGTCCTATGTCAAATAACTTATAAAAAATTTAAACTAATAAATAAAATACAAATAATGTTAATAACAATGAAGAAGACATGTAAATGTGGTTCAGTAATAAAACCGAACAATCTGCGTTGCGACGAGGCTCACAATCTCGTGCGTTACTGTTGTATGAATACTTTTGTATTTTGACGCTGCCAATTCTGCATGAAATAAATTCCAGGTGTAAAGGGAAACCTGCTTTCATTCATTCATAGTCAGTTTATTGTCCTATGTCAAATAGCTTATAAAAAATTTAAACTAATAAATAAAATACAAATAATGTTAATAACAATGAAGAAGACATGTAAATGTGGTTCAGTAATAAAACCGAACAATCTGCGTTGCAACAAGGCTCACAATACCTGCTTTCATTCATTCATTCATTCATAATCAGTTTATTGTCCTATGTCAAATAACTTATAAAAATTTAAACTAATAAATAAAATACAAATAATGTTAATAACAATGAAGAAGACATGTAATTCACTTGAGACAAGGGGCACAAAGGATCACTATTTCTTGAAATCCTAGCGTACTGTGTGTTTCCATAATAGCTGTAGTTTTTAAAACTGTGATGTAACATCTTCTTTGGGTTATCAGCAGCTCTAATGTCAACCTTCTGAACCTTTAAACATTGTGACCAAATTTTAGGCCATATGAAACAACACAGCAGGTATAAGTCTTCTAAAATTTTTAAATAAGAAATGGTCCCTTGGCCCAGTTGGTCAAGGCGTGGTGCTAATATGTTAATGTTAACGCCAAGATCAGCGGTTCGATCCCGCTAGGACCATTCTTTTTTGATCATTTCAGACAATATTGAACAACGGGTATCTAACAACATGAAGTCGTAATTGCAATTTTTCAGTTGTTATGAAAATCTCGATAAGTTGAGTGTGTGGATGCAGAAATCCCATAATTCATGTTGCGTTTAGCGCTAATTTTTGGTTTTGATGTTTACGATGTTGGGGAAATATCAAGGAGCCAACTTGAACAGCAACTTAATAGTCGACGATAGCCAATTAAATCTGGTTGAACAGCTGGTAAAAACTTATTCCATAAGCTCATATTGTGCTGTGGTAAAATAATGTAGCTTCCTTATTCTTCTTGCGGTTTAGTTGTGTGCATGATTTAGCTTTGAAAACTGTTCAACCATCCTATCAGTACAAGTCTTATAAAATGTTGATATACTTGTATGAATACTAATGTTTGGTTGAATGCAAGATTGAAAACTATACAAAGTTCAGCTCTTAGTTACTTAAATCAGTTTATAGAAATTTCCTAAACAGGAAATGTACTAAGTTATGTCGTACATAAAACAGCCAACATAAGACTTAGAGTGCCTTTTTGGCTTGGTGAAACTTACGAAAATGAAAACGATTGGTTTCAGATATACCATAGCACCACGGCCAACGAGAACTACTGCCTACGAGAATTTCTAAAATTTTTGAGAAATTCTTTCACCTCAATTATCAATTCAATAACTCGACTATTATATATCCAAATCTACTAAAATATATATCAATATGATCTATGTCTTTGTAAGAATTGTATGAACTAGGTTTCGGCTCAAAATTCCAAAAAAACTGGGGTGATGACCTGATCTTAATTATTAGTAACACTCGATATGGCTTGATTTTGGACCATCAAAGAATGTTGCGTATCTATACCCCCAGTTGTCCGGCATGCTCGTTTTCAAGTAAATGTTGAATCTGAAGACCTAATTACACCGTTGAGCTACTCCTCTCGCAATTTATACGCATTTAAAGCACCCAAAGGTGAGTACAAAATAGGACAAAAACTTCTTGAATTTCCAGGGGATATTAATGTATGTTCTGAAAAGTATTTAACCAACTTATCAGCTTCCAAATTGTTCGGGGGAAATTGAAAAAGGGCGAGTAGCAATCCAGAAAAAGTTGTACTATGATCCATCTCATTTACGTGCTATTGCAAGGCATTTTCACAATCGTTCGTTACGTTCGAGTTCCAGAGAACCTCAAGCTTGTTTAGCGGGTATATACAAGATCTTCTAATGGCGTTTTTGATGTAAGATGAAATCATAGCTGAATCTGAACATCAGCATAGCACACGGCGAGATTCTGTCCATCTATAGGCCTGGAATTTGTACTAAACCAAGTTTTCTCGTATATTTTGTTAAACTTCGCTTTCAACGGACCAATATTGTTCAAATCGAGAAGCTGGAGTATATGTGAGCAACGTAAGACTTGGAACAATGAAGTGGCATTATTTTGATAGCAAACAGGCTTGAATTCATCAGGTATGTGACTAGTATGTCTATTTCATACTAGAAGTACAGGTGCCTCAGGTATTGGCTCGATATGCTTCAAAAATATATGTTTCAACTCCTTCAAAGCAAGGTCTGAGTTGGTTCAGTCATAATCAAAGCATGCAAACAGCCATTTGTCAAGTGAAATTCTGTCTGTGGGTGTATAACCGTCTTTCATGATTTTTTTCTTTCAAAAATAACCGTAGTAGGTATTGTATCACCACCTGCCCAATATTCTCGACAAAAGTTGTCCAGGCCCGATTTGACCGATTCTCAACAATGCCTTTTCACAAATCAATTGAATTAACAACAAACTCCAACGATTTTCGGCTTTCTGTCTTGAGTTTTATCTCGCCATGTTGTATATACACTCTTTGAGTACGATTCCCTTGACAGAACCCCGAAGTAGACTTCCATATTAGATCTACAAGCATAGTTGACTCAATTATACTCTATAGCAGCCAATTCAAAAGTTTTGACGCGAGTTTCGCGGCTCACGAAGTCATCAACCCATCATTTTCCTAGCCTAGAATCTGGACCAAAATTACCGAACAACTTTTGAGCAATGCAATGGACTAAATCTCTTGACGGAGTTCTATAAAACTTTCCCAATTAAAGCACCGTCTCAATAATACGCGTTTCTAAAGCCGAAAAAAGTTTCTAGCGGGTTTCTGCTACTTTTCGTCTTGATACTCGACCATTCGTTTTGTGAATCAAAGTGATATAAGGAACTTAGTAATATAATGCCGCCCGCTTAGGAGGAACACCCTCCAAAACTGCAGAAAAAGCTCTTTCCCTGTCGTCATCACCATGAGAGGGCATTTTCCTAGTTAAATTCACGTTACTCTCTATGTTCTGTCGTGTCATTGTTGATTGTATAGTTTGATATGAAGTTATAACGCGTAAAAATTTCAACGTGTTTCACATAATAATTTTTGGGTGTAAGGCCATCCCAAAAACCTAAAAAAATTCTCGCAGGCAGTAGTTCTCGTTGGCCGTGGAGCTATGGTAATCAAAGGCTTTTCTATATTGACATGATTGAGGGCACCTCATTAATACTAAAAAACACCCCATTAAGATCAAGTAGGTTAGTCTTGCATTTCAGTGGATGGATTGAAATCAGAGTATCTTTTTGTTCTGTTCTGACTGAATTAAATTTTTTACAAGCTTAGACATTTTGTTCCAATTCAAGCCATATATAGCCATATTGATTGGTCTTTAGAAAGTGAATTAAACAGTACATGAACATAAAAAGACATTACAAACTAATAGTTTAAATAGATATATATAGATAGTGAGAACTGACAGACTAATATGTTCTATAGCTATGCTAGAATTATAGAAGCCAAAGAAACGAACATACACTAGCAGGTCTAATGTCAAATCTAAAACTCAGGTATAGCCATACCAACGGAATATCATATTATCTAAGCGTTGATTCTGAAAGATTGATTAAGGCTGTGTCTTGTTTAAGATCTCCTCGCAATACCCATGAACTAAAACTTTCTTCAAGTTATATTACTTGGAGCTGCGTACAGTTCCTTTTGTCAATTCTGTTGTCTTCTGCTAAATAGTTCGTCACACTACAGTAAATAATGTAATACTTATATTTTCTAGATACTTGCAATATATCTTCCATACCTCTAGATTTGGTGCAAAAAGAATAATAAGCGAGTAATAAGCATCACTTCGCACAATAGAACGAATTCCCAACTCAACTCCCAACTGAAAATTTCAACCTTATTTTCTTCCACATCAACATCAACATCGACACCAACATCCACAAGCACACACCCCAAATACGTTATAAAACATGACCGCGGCAGCTCTAATAACGCTTCCGACCGAATCCTACCTTTATCCGGTTATAAAGAAAAGTCTGGAAACACAAATCCCAGACATCGAAATCCTATTTTCCAGCTCTGACACACTTCCCGAAAACCTCGTGCATTTTGGAGATTATGAAGATCTGGATTTCGACCGACTGATGAAAGATCCGAAGTACCTAGCATGCTCGTACGTGTATAGAAAGGGCCTTATCAGAAAACACTATCTAGCGAATACAATTGCATTATACGTTGCGAAGCATCCTGAGTCGGTCCTAAAATTAGCCGCGCCTGAATCGTATAACTTAGAGGTTGACTACGCAGAGTTCCTAGATGACGCATTAGATGAGGCATACGAGTTGAGATGTGTTTTAGAAGAAAACGAAGAAAAACCCGTGGAAGACCAGCAGAGTTTTATATTAAAACCGAGTATGAGCGATAGAGGACAAGGGATCAGATTGTTCAGAACCATTTCAGAATTACAAGCTATATTTGACTCTTTCGACGAACCTGACACAGATGATGAAGGAGAAAACGGTGTAATGGCATCTCAACTCCGTCATTTTGTCGTACAAAAATATATTTCAAATCCGTTACTATTAGCATCACACTTCAATCGAAAATTTCACATTCGAACTTATATTGTTGTATCTGGTGCCATGCGTGTGTTTGTTTACCGCAACATGCTTGCCCTATTTGCACTTACAGCTTACAATTCCACAGACCTATCAACGCTCAAAGGCCACCTTACCAACACCTGCCTACAAGGCGAGCAGAAAGATGAACACTCCGTTGACCTTTTCTGGGAGCTCGATGGACTAAGCGACGATTCCAAGAACGTGGTGTTTAAGAACATCTGCGATATTACAGCCGACTTGTTTCAAGCAGCCGTTAGCGCAGGAAGCATGAACTTTCAGGTTCTTCCGAATGGCTTCGAAGTGTACGGCGTCGATTTTTTGGTGCAGGATGATCTGGCTGTTAAGGTTCTTGAGGTTAACGCGTACCCTGATTTTGGCCAGACCGGGGATAGGCTAAAAGAAGTTGTTATTGAAGGGCTGTTTGAAGGAATTGTAGGAAAGATCGTGGGTCCCTTTTTTGGAAACGAAGAACGAAAAGATGAAAGAATGGTGGAAGTTCTGAATACTCAAGTCTCAGGTGGGTGGTAAACTATTGCATGATTGTGTGGTATAGATAAGCATAGATTATTCTTAGGTATACATGATGGTGCATGATAGACTGATTTTGGTAGTTATGAATAATGCAGTTTCTTTTTAGCTATGGACAACTTATATTGTGAACCGTTCTTGCAAGTTTTGTTAATAACTGTAATGGTTCTGTTAGTTTAGTGAATCAAATGAAAAAGGGTCAGAATGGAAAATGCTGCAGTACTACGGTACTACTACCGCACGGTACGTAATACATACAATATCCTACATAGCTCTTGCTAGCAATGTGACATATGAAATAAATTGATTATCTCAACTTTCAACACGGGAATCACGTAATTGACAGGAGGACTCGGAGGCAATTGTCGATTTTAGAACAAGCATAAAAAGCAAAAAAAAGTTTTGTTCATTCCATCGATTCCTTTGACCTGGCACTGTCAAACGAGTTAGGTTGAACCAGAATATTCATTTCGTTTCATTTATCCCTCTTTATCATAAAGCTTCTAGTCAAAAGAACATCTCTGAACAGCAACAATAGCAAAATGCACGTTTTGATAACTAACGACGATGGCCCCCCAAGTTACGAATCTTCGCCATACGTACACCAGTTCGTTGAAACTCTCAAAAGTAACACCGACTGGCAGATTTCTGTCGCTGTTCCCAATACTCAACGATCTTGGATTGGTAAAGCACATATGATTGGCCAAAATTTGACAGCTTCTTACATCTATCCCGGTAAAGTTGGTGAGAAGTATGACGGACCTTTTTACCAAAAACAAAAAGGCAGAGAAGATTCTGAGTGGGTGCTGCTTGATGGTACTCCTGCTAGTTGCACAAATGTGGGAATCAACTACTTGTTTCAAGACAAAGGCCCAATTGACCTAGTCCTTTCTGGACCTAATTATGGTCGTAATTCTTCTGCTTTGTACATTACTTCTTCAGGGACTATCGGCGCTGCTATGGAAGGTGCTCTATGTGGTGTGAAGTCCATTGGTCTATCTTTTGCCTACCAAGACAAGAACCATGACCCTGTACAAATCAAAAAGGCTTGCGAAATCTCTGTGAAATTGATTCAGTACCTTTATAACAACTGGAGCGACAAAGCCCAGCTTTACAGTGTCAATGTTCCCTTGGAACTTGCTGACGACTACAAGATCAAATACACCTACATCCTCGAGAATACTTGGAAGGCCAACTTTGAACCTTATGAAGACTACGAGAAGCGAGTTGGAACCGGGGAAGACAAAATCGATCTCGAAGACGAGTTAACCGCCGTTGCCACAGTTGGAAAATCTACGCACGTGGAGCACGTCAGCAATGGCGAAGGTCCCAAGAATGAGCTACCAACATACCCACTCAATGCACAAGGTCTCAAGAGAGACAAGACTCTTACTCAGTTCAAATGGAGACCCGATTTTGAATCCGTCAGACATTCCGTGCGCGATAGTCCAGAGGGCAATGACGGTTTGACTATTGATCAAGGCCATATTAGTGTTACCCCATTGAGAGCTAGTTTCAAAGATGTGATTCTCAATGAGAAGGAAATAAAACTTTAGAAGTTGTATAAATCTGGAGGGTAGTTATGCCAGTTGCTATAAATAACGTATATAAATATTCGTTCTATATAGGCCACAACGTGAAGAATGCTATGGATGTGAAATGCAAATAATGTTTTGAGTACAACAAGTTACAGTATTTGTTTTTCCTATGAAGGAATATAAGCTAACAAAGAGCCAAGCTGCAAATGTACAGTAGATGGAAAAATCTGAAAATATGACTGCGCTAATACAAAAAAGAAGTATCGGCTTGTTGCGTAGTACCGGCCGACACTAACCCCAACCACACCTTTTTAAATTTCTTGAAATTTAGAAAATTCGTTTCATTTTTTTCTTTTCTCTATAACTTTTTCTATAATGATCGTATTGCAATAAAAATGGTACGAGAGGATGAAGCACTCATTTCTCAAGCGATTGATATACTTAAGTTCCCAGAAAACACTAAGTCTCTTCGTGAAATTGCGCGTGAATTCGGTATACCACGCTCTACATTATACGATCGGTCCAATGGAGCGGTGAGCGTGAAAGAGGCATCAAAGCGCCGTTGTCATCTTTCTGAATATTAGAAGTATTTTCTAGAGGCTCATATAATATATTTGGTACAAGAGATGACTCCTCCCACTGCAATGGTTGTTCAAGCATTGGCAGCAAAGTTGTGCGGTTCTGAGACCCCTCTTTCGCGGCGTTTGCTCAAGCGCTTCGTGGACAATTCACACTTTCTGATTCTGGAAAAAACCAAGAATTGGATATTCCAAGGGCATGAAAAGATAAAGAAGACCAGATCAAGTTGTTTTTTGAACTTTTTGCCTATTACAAGAGGAGATTTTCCATCAAACCTGACAATACTTTGAACCTTGATGAAGCCGGGTTCAAGATAGGCGATTCGACCAGCAGAGCCCAGCTGGTAACACACAAAAACTCTGTTCATAAGCTTACAAACCCATCCAGTGCGCTTATAACTGTATTGGAGTTGATATCTATGAGTGGCAAGGTCGCTGAACCACTCTTTATATATCAAGGATCTTACCTCATGTAAAAGTGGTTTTCAGGTGAAGTGAAAAGCCCTTATGATGCCTCAACATCCCCTTCTGGGTTTATAAACGAGAAGATCTTTCTAGAATGGGTTAATACATGTCTTCTCACTCCTGGTCCCGATAAATGGAGTCTTCTTTTATTGGATGGACATATATCCCATACCTCAGACGAATTTATTACAAAACTGCTTTCCATGAAAACCATTTCTCTCTATTTCCCATACAATATGACTAACATACTTCAGCCTTTAGACAGATCGTGCTTTGGAGTTGCTAAGCTTCATTACAGACGAAGAGTGGCCAATGATTTTATTGAAGGAATACCACCTTCGAAGGCCCGTTTTCTTGCGATCTATATGAACCTTAGACCTCATGCATACAGTCCAGAAGTTATCATCGGTGGTTGGAAAAGGGCTGGGCTCCTCGACGATCAGCCGGATACCGCTATGAACGAGTACAGACGGCAGTTACACAAAGATCTTGATCAACCTTCTCCGTTGGCGATTCCGGAGCTTTCCCAGCATGAAATCTCGGAACCAACTCGTAGAGTCAGCTGGAGAAAACGTAATCTGGATCTTCTTAACCAAGGAAATGATGCTATCTTAGAAGAACTCGTTTCCTTGCGGAAAAAAATAAGAGATCTTGAAGATGAAGTTGCAGCCGGCCATAGGACTAAAAAAGACCAAAGTTCACACATCAATATACTTGAAACAAAGCTTTCAGAAAAGGAAAATATAATCAAAGGGTTTACAAAGAAGTCAGATAGAAGCCGTCCTAGAATTGACAGGTCGAATCTCGACGTTATTGTTCAGTTTGAAGACAGTCAATCTTCTAACCATCCTTTGGCTAGAGAAATGGCTACCTTCAAACAACAGAAGAAAAAGTAACGATTTCAATGGGTTTATCGCTAAATAAACTACATAGGGTTATTCTCCTAGTTATTATCTTTCATTTCATATATATATATATATAAGCGTAAAAAACTCTTGTTTATGTTAACTGTTTTGTTGATTGATTAATATATCGTCTGGTGGATTTTTTTTTAAAAAAAATGGTGATGTGGTTGGGGTTAGTGTCGGCCGGTACTAGGCAACAAGCCGATAGTTGGGTATGATGGGATTTCCAAAATCATGCTCCTTGATATAGCGAATCATTATATACAAGTATCAATAGCTGAAAGATCAAAAGGTTTCTACTTTGCTAAGATTCTCAGTAGTCTTCCATCAATGAAAAAAACAATTGCTTAAAGTAACCAGCAAAAAGATGATTCGACCCAGGATCGAACTGGGGACGTTCTGCGTGTTAAGCAGATGCCATAACCGACTAGACCATCGAACCTCTTGTTTTTTAAATCTTTTGACTGTCCTATATAATAGCAGTCTGAAAAGGCTTTTTCTTTGAACTTTTTCTATTAAAAATGTGCAAAAGACATTTTGGATGGGGTTTGGATTGTGATCTATGGAGTTTTTATGTATGCATGGTGAAATTAAATAATGTCTTTTAGTAAAAGTCCGTTTACCGACTATATTCCGTGTGGTATAGGGCCAACAAATAAAGATGTGATACATAAACATTGTTGTTAACTGGATTTGGTGGAACGAATCACATCAAATCAAATTACCATCCCTGTGAATTTTGATCTTTCATGGGGCATGATGTTTGGGCCTTTCCCCCCTTGGAGTTACTTAATTTAGACCACAATACCGTGATTTTGATAAATTTTGTTCACGCTAATGCCCCTGAAGCGTACCCCGAGTGTCGCGAGGATCTGATTGGATGTTGGATGTTGTGGTTATTCCGGTAGATGGAAGAAACTGAAGCACTGAAAAAGTGGAAAGTACCTTACATACAATGTTTACCACCAAAAATGGATAAAATGAAATAACCAAATTACTTGTTCTGTGGTCGATTAATGCCCTTCCATCGTTCAGCCTTTCAGCCTGTTTCCCTTTTTCCCCCCTTAAAAAATTTATTACTGTAGAAAAGACTTTTTTTTCAGAAACAACAAAAAAAATTGAGACATCAACACAGAAATAATAATACGTAGATAAATTCCACGTTTCCTTTTTTTCTCTTCTACTTCTTTGTTCCCTTTTGCAACAGCAGCATTTATACTCAATCCACAAATTTAGTATCGCTACTTCTTCTTCTTTCTTATAAATATTTCTAAATTCTTAGAATAGCAAAGCAGGATCAAACTTAAAACACACATCAACAATGGCTTTCACCCCTATCGCAGAACGTCCCCGCCCTGATACCTTGGTTCTCTTCGACGTCGATGGAACTTTGACTCCTGCCCGTCTCGAAGTCTCCCCCGAAATGAGAGATCTCCTCGTCGAGCTCCGCAAAAGAGTCGTTATTGGTTTCGTCGGTGGATCGGATCTAGCCAAGCAAAAGGAACAATTGGGCAACGATGTCCTTGAACAATTTGATTACTGTTTCTCGGAAAACGGTCTCACTGCATACAAGCAAGGACAGCAATTGGCCTCACAAAGCTTCATCGGTTGGATCGGTGAAGAAAAGTACAACAACCTCGTCAAGTTCATCCTGAGGTACTTGGCTGATCTCGATTTACCCAAGCGTCGTGGTACCTTCATCGAGTTCAGAAACGGAATGATTAACGTATCTCCCGTCGGCCGTAACGCCAGTACCGCTGAACGTAACGAGTTCGAAAAGTTCGACCTTGCTAACAACATCAGAGCTGATATGGTCACTGCTCTCAAGAAGGAGTTCCCCGATCTTGGATTGACATACTCAATTGGTGGACAAATTTCATTCGACGTGTTCCCTACAGGCTGGGACAAGACCTACTGTCTCCAACATGTTGAGAAAGAGGGATTCAAGGAAATCCACTTCTTTGGTGACAAGTCTTACAAGGGCGGTAACGACTACGAGATTTACGAAGACCCCAGAACCATTGGTCACGCTGTTAAGTCTCCAGATGATACTATTAGAATTCTTAAAGAGTTGTTTTTTTAGATCTAATGTGAAATTATGAATGAATAAAATTAATATAAAAAGAAAGAAAGAATCAAAATTTAATAAAGATTGCAATTTTAGTACATAATATATAATATCTATACACCTCAAATAAATTCGGTGATCTTGAAGTTTTTTCTTTACGGACTTGTTCAATTGGTGATCTTTGTTGTTGTCTTGGTTAGTAGACGTTACGAAATTCAGTAGTCGATCTGCTGTATAATATAATAACCGATCTAGAAAAATATCCCAGGCACAATAACAATCCAAACCAAAGCTGTAATGAAAGGAAAAAAGAAATAAATATTCCCTTGCAATTATATACAATATATATATATACATATACACCTCTCAATCACGCCCGCTTATAAAACACAGCCGTAACTCCATCACCAGCCACAATCTGCTGAGATACCATCATCTTCTTCTTCCGCCCAGAATCAGGGTCAACAAACTGCAACTGTTTCTTTACCCACAGCCTTAATCCCAAGTTCTTCTTTGTCCAATCGTCTTCCTCACTAACCACTCCTTGCTCACCTTCCTTCTCCTTCGACTTGCCTTTGCTACCACCTCGCTCAATGTCAAGACCGGGGATCGCTCCAGGAATGGCTACATTGTTTCGGCGGCCCGTGCCAAGCTGGTACGACTCGTTTGCACCCCACACCATCACATCGCGGCCAAAGTCTCGAGCTGCTTCTTCATTACCCACTCCCACACAGATATGCGTTCTACTAACCGACCACGGTCCCACATCCACCGGCACCATCTTCTTTGCAATTTCGCTGTATTCTTTAAAGTCGCTGAACGTCTTGACAGGCGCAAGTCCTGGTTGCGCATGCACAAACGCGCCGGTTCCCAATTGCCCTCCGAGACCGCCTCCAAATGCGTATACGGTTCGAGTCAGCACACCTGGCGCTGCCCGTCGTCCAAACTCCATGTCGTAAGGGTTTAACCGCGGTGCAATGGTCACAAATGTACTGACACCACCGGATGCGATGTTGACAACCTCAGGAATAATTCCTCGGGGGTACACTGAATGAACAGGGATCAATGTTGGTACGGGCATGTGCGCCGTTCGTAGAGTGTAATTGTGTCCCAACTGCCCAAACGTGTTGTTTCCAAACCCGTATAATCGACCGGTTGACGACAACACCAATGAATGGTGGTCACCGGTGGCAATTTGCGTAATCACATGTTGCTTTAGAGTCTTGATTTCGTGAAGTGTACCTGGAGCTGGAGCTGGGTCGAATTGTGAAAACGCAGCAAGCCCGTATTGCCCGTGAGATTCGGACGGAGTGTGTGAAGGATACACACCAGTTGAGCCGGAGAAAACACGTCCCTTCGAAGTGAGAACGAGAATGTGGTCTTGTCCTACGCTGATGTCTTGGATCGACTCTGAGAACCCAAGGCGGGGCATTTTCAGGGTCATGCAACTTCCAGGTAGCCCAGAGCCTCCCCAGGTCCATGGTTTCCACCAGGATGTGGAGGTGGCCGAGTGCCCAAGGAACGGTCCTTCAGTAAGTTCAGTTCGAGAGATGGGCCATGCGTAGACTCTCGATCCAGAATTGTCTACACCGTAAACTGCTTTCCCAGGCGCGATTTTGACCTGGCGAATGTTTCTCCCCGAGATTGTTTTTTCAGGCGGCACATATTCCGAAGGCGAGGAAGAGGAAGAGGAAGAGGTGGTGGTAGATGATGTGGGTGATAAATAGGCACTTCCCCATTGGACAACGTCACCTGAATCGAGAACGGCAACGCCAAGCGACGGTGAAATGGCCAGATCCCTTAGAAGGCGCCCGTCAAAGTATGGATGGCGAGTTGGAGTTTTGACAAATGGAAACGAGGGATTGGTTGGTGCTGTGACGTTCCCGGCATTGGTGCCCCAGAGGTAAACACCAGGGTAGTCGGAGGTGTACGAGGAAGAAGGGAAATGTGGTTTTGACGGGGTATCATTTTGGACTATTGAAGAGGAGGTTTTGTGAACTATGATGGTGATTGAAGTAAGTGCTGCCGCTGATGCGAACAGCTTTGATTTGGAACGAAGCATTGTTGTGTGTAGGTTTATATATACATAATCGTAAATGTATGAATGCTAAAATCGAAAAATTATAAAAAAAATTATTGAAATACCGGAAGGTTTGATTTTACCTTGCTAAAAATTTGTGAGATCCAAAACGATTTTGATCTTTTTATTATTTTAGCTTTTTCACTTTCCACCTACTTACAAAAGCTCCAGAATACACCCTTATTTATTGTCATCGTCATCATCAACCCAACCACTAATAGACACACACATACACATCACAACTTGCACAAGAACATGTCATTAGGATCCCGGCCTCTCCGTCTCGCCCCCTCGCTCCGTTCCTTCACAACCACCTCCCGTCTCCTCAAGCAGCACCACTTCGACACCCGCAAGTTCGTTGTTCAACTCGAGCGTCAAGGTTTCAGCCCCTCGCAAGCCTCCTCCATCCTCCACGCCGTGACCCGCGTAATCGACGACGGCGTTACCAATCTCCAAAGCAGTCTTGTTTCCAAAGAAGATTTCTCCAAACAAACGTACCAGCAAAAAGTCGATTTTGCCAAGCTCAAATCCGAGCTGCTGACGCTCGACAAGACGGACGCGACCCGCGTGGCGACCGAGAACGAGCGGCTGATCACGGATATCGACAAGCTGCGGCAGAAGTTTAAGGAGGAGCTGGCGAAGCAGCAGGCGAGCGTGAGGCTGGACTTGAATCTGGAAAAGGGTAGGATGAGGGAGGAGTCGGCGGTGCAGGAGCTGAAGCTGGCGGAAACGGCGAGTCGTATTGATCAGGAGTTGGTGAATTTTAAAACGCAGATTGAGGCGACGAAGTTGCAGGTCGTGCAGTGGCTGATTGGGGTGTGTACGGGAGCGTTTGCGTTGGTGCTGGCGTATATTAGGTTACTTACTTAGGGGGGTGACAAGAACCAGACAAATATACTTACGTATAAGATATTTTTCTTATCCATCTTCTCAGCAGCTCCATTCCGAAACATCAGTATATACATTGTGTTATACTAAACAACAACCGAACTCAAATCAAATTCCCAGTCACAATGCGCATGCACATTCGTTATCCACAGTACACCCAGAACGCACCGGCCCACTGCACATCCACCTGATTGGTTGAAACAACAAGTTCACCATCTTCCACTCCCCATTAACCGCTATTCAAAGTAGTCACATAACTAAAAGTGAATTTACATGTACCATAAATACCATACAATTATCAATAATTCAACCACCTACTTTGTATCAAACTGTGCAATACGTCTCTCTACCGAGTCTAAGTGACATTTTTTATATCTCCTGTCACCTTCATAAAACATAATATAACGATACTGGATGTCTTCTTTGAAAGTATATAAGCTGTCCTAAATGACAGATTTGCATCTAGTAAACTGTACACAAGTCTCAATCAATCATATACTCCAAAATACAAAAGCTATTGAAAAATCGTAATCCAGCGTGCACCTGAATATAACTTGCTGTACTAACATATTGATTTCTACTGTATAACTTGTAAGATGAATTGTCGTATACACTTTCACAGATCAATTCTTGTATTATACGAATCAATTCGTTTTTATACAAACCAGTGTATGTATCCATTTTTATGCCCGGGCCTACGGTATCTGTATCTGGTTTCACAGATCAATCTATACGCTAATACAGTACAAAACCCATTAACTGTTATATCTTGTTGTACAGGTCAATCTGGGATTATAAAGGTCAACTTATATACTTGAGGACGGATCAATCTACAATCTTTGCACCAGTTCGAGTCTCATTAAGCACGCCTCATGCTTTTGTGTATGCCCGTACTGTAAGTGTTTGGTACAAGAATTCCATGCAAGATTCGCTACGTCTTGGACCAATTTATTACTTGGTATCACCCATTTCCAATATGGTAAATGGTAAATATCTGAATACCATATCCATTATTTTAAGCTGTAAAAGCACAGCTATATGTACCTTGCTTTGCAATTGCTATACTTGACATGCCCTGTTGCCCTACTACCTACAGCCAAAGACCAGGTCTAATTACCACTCCTACAACAAATCAAAATCTTCAATATGAATTGTACACCTTTATTGTCCTTTTCTTGTCCCTGTCGGATCAGTTCGTATCTATACAAATACATGGAACAGTAAACAACACAAACTCCAAGCCTAATTTCCTTTCTTCACAAACACCAAATCCACACCTCACCATCCCAACAAACTCTTCGGGACAACTCTTTCGACTTTAATCTCACCCTCTTTCTTATCTCCAAACCTAAACGCATCCCTCCCTTCCTTCCCATCAATCTTCACCTTTCTTTTTGTCGCATCCCACTCTCTCACAATCCCACTTCTCACCCCAGTTTTCACACTATACTTTGAATGCAGTGACCCTTTGTGCCCCACAAACGTACAATTCACAAACGTAATTCTATCACCAACTTCGACCTTGTCAATTGGAATCTGCACCCACAACCCTTCAACCACATCTCCAGACGCTCCTTGCCCCTGCTGCTGCTGCTGTCGTGACGACATTGACACCCGCGGTTTCGGTGCCAAGATCGACTTCATCGAAGGCGCAGGTACCGTTCTCTGATAACTATGCACATGCCCTGGTTTCGAGTCCCAGAACTCGACCGTGACGACCGTCTGCGCCAAGTCCGCGACATACACAACGTACAGGTCAATGACTTTATACACGCGGCCGCCACGCTTCGTGAACGACGCCGAGTCGTATGACAGGAACACGTCGCTGCGTGCCTGTAGCGACGCAGGGTACGGCGGGGTTGCGGTCCACCATTGTGAGCTGCGATCGCTGGAAAGGTCTAGAATCGGCTTGCTGCCGGTAGTGCGGAGGAGACTGTTGGAGACGAGCTCGTCGTCGTGCGCGGTATCGTCGTCGGCGTCGTAGCCGTGCTCGGGCTCGGGGAAGCGTGGGGGTGCGGGGCGGGGTTGGTTTGAGTCGGATTCTGTTCTTTCGTCATCGCCTAGTTCGTCTTTATTTATAATTCAATAAAAGAAAAAATAAACGAAAAAAAATGAATTGGAAAGAATAAAATTAGTATACTAGAAAAAAACAGAAAGACATGATGATAACAAGCATCATGACCATTAAATACCAATCATTGAACTTACCAATAACAACGTCATCAACATGCGAGCTGCGCTTGTATCTTCTTGACGTCCGTTCGTCCTCATTATCAATTCTCACCGGGCCCACTTTTCCCGTCGCCAGCCACGGGTCCTCAATAGGCGACACAAGACTCGCCTGTTGTTGTTGCGGTTGCTGCTGCTGCTGTTGCATGGGCGGGGGTCGTGGGGGCAGTCTATTGAGCAAGCGAGGGCCAATTCGCTGCACGAACGACGCTGGGAAGATTCCGGTGGAGTTGCCGAACTTACCAGAGTACCAATCCGGGTCCGGGATGGAGAGGACGTCGATTACGACGTTTTCAGGGAATTGCAGGTCGCCTGGCTCCGAGGAGGAGTAGGGGTACAATGACTTGACTTGGAATAGGGGCGGTTGCTGGTGGTTTTGTTGTGACATTTTGTTACTTTTTGATGGGTTTTTTGGTCGCTGGATGGAAGTGTCAAAAAAAAAAATTGAAAAAAAGAAGGTAGGAAATATATTGGAATTAATATTGGAATTGGAATTGGAATTGAAATTGGTTAAGGTAAGGTAAGGTGAGTGTGTGGGTAGAGGCAGGCAGGGCATGAAATATGGTGCAGTACGATAATACGGACCTATGCACTACGTAGACTTTAATATGCGAAAGCTTAAACTGGAATTACGAGCACTGAACAGTGTGAGAGGGGGGCACGCAGCAAAAGTTGAGCAAGTTGCTACAGTTGTAGTAGACTCAACTCAACTGGACATGAAGTTAGCCGAAACGAACAACCAGGAAAAAATAAAATGCTCACTCAGAAGATTGAAATAACTATGTAATAAATATTAAATACAAAATTACAGGTTCTATGCGCTAAACATTGTTGACCAGATGTACTTTTGCTCAAATCATAAAATATAAAGCTCAAAACCTAAAAGCTAAAGTCTAGAGATTTACACACATTCCAACACAAATCTCACATTATGTTTATGCCCCTAACCATCTATCCTTTCTCTTCTTTTCTCATTCTCGTATTAACAAAGAGACAAATAAAACAATAAACAAACATACAAGTAAACTAACTTACAAACAAACAAACAATAGTACCGTAAAAGAAAAAAAAAAATGAATGAAAATTAATATTGATACAGTAAAATATACTCCTTCTTTCTCTAATTTCTCTTAAATTTACATGGAAAACTTCATTTTATTCGGTGACAATAAACAATCAGGTGGATTCGGAGGAAACTTTTTCTTTGACAGATTCATGGAAGCAACAGCAGCAGTAGCAGCGCTAACATTAGCTCCAGATCCAACTAGTCCATGATTGTGAATTCTCGTCTGGTTAGCATTCGTGATGATTAAATTGCCCATGAGGAATCTGGCCATGAAATTAGAGTTTATAATGTGTTCCTGTTGTTGCAGCTGTTGTACATTGTTGGTATCCCCTAGTCCAAGCGAGCCCAAACCTTGTGACGACGAAGTCAACGATGATGGTGATGAGATTGAAGACGATAAAGAAGAAGACGATGACAATGTAGACAGTGCTAGGCTTTGCTGCTTTGATTGTTGTTGTTGGTTGTGCTCATGCTGTGACAGTGGAGGTGAAGACAACGCCTTGTTATGCTCTGAATACTTGCCGCCGCCGCCGCCGCATGATGTAGCTGTCGCTATGGGTGGTCCTAGTTTCTCCCACATTCCACTTTGAGACAACGATCCCGATCCCGATCCCATGCCCAATTTCATCAAATTCACGCCCGGACTATTGGGTGACACCAAAGTAGCGCTTGACACCGATGATCTCGGTGACATGACATCCTGTTCATACTCCAATACATGCACCCCTACTTCGTCCTCTTCTTCTTCCTCTTCCTCCACATCTCCTTTTTCGCACCCTGACCCGTTCCTCCTCCAATTGAGGTCTAAATTATCCAAGCTCAGTCTTTCTCTTCTTGTTCCGAGCATGGATGTTCTCCTTGGCGTATGCTGATGCTGATGATGATCACTGCCACTTTTATTCGAGCTGCTGCTATTATGCTTATGACTATAGCCCGGCTCCCAGCTGTGCGACGCTGACTTTGATTTTCTATGCTGCCTTTGTCGTTGCTGTAGTTGCTGGTGATGATACTGTAAAGATCCGCGGTCATTTATGAGTTGCTCATACTTTTGGCGGTACTCTATAAGCTCCATCTCAGCCAGTTCCACTTGTTCCTTTGCCTCGAGTAGCTGTCGCTCCTTGTGCGCCAGTGTCTCAAACACAGTTTGAAGGTCCGGTTGTGCGGGAGGCATTGGTGTGCGGGAGGAAGGGGCAGCGACTCGGGAGCGTTGCCGGGGTGTGAACGGCTTGGAAGGGGATGTGGGAGGTAGGTTAAGATGCTGGTAGGGGTGAGGATTGGAGTGGGAATGGGAGTGAGAGGGTTTATTCGATGTTTTTTGTTTGGTAGTTGTTGATGTTGGTGGTGGTGGTGGTGATGGTCCTGTATGTACCGGCGTTGAAGTGGATGTTGATGTAGATGTAGATGCAGTGCTGGAAGGAGGTAGAGAATGCTTAGGAGGGAATGTAAAGGCAGTTGGGTCTGTGGTCATTGAATTGAGATTAGTTGGTGGAATCAAATATGTACAGTACGGGATAAAACAATGTAAAAGCAAAAAAAAAGAAGAATATGGGGATGATGCGTGTGTTGATTGAATAATTGGTTAGATGCTATTATTTTGGAGGAGGTTTATAAGAAGAAGACAAAATTGGATTTGTTTATTTATTTTTATTATTACATTCGGAAAAGGAGGAAGGATTTTGGATTTTGGATTTTGTTATTGAATACAAATTTTATAGGGACATGATTATTTACTTTTTTCCTCAGTACGTAGAGTACCAGTACCAAATAAATAGGACTAGATAGATGGGTCTTATCAATTAAAATAGATGAAAAAAAGCAACTATCACGGTAATATGGCTTAGTTAAGTATAAACCTTTTGTTTTATATCTTGTGTTTTGGATTATATTACCTACTAAGTATTTGCCTATATAATAATACTTTTATTTTATTTCCTATATACTATTTCTACTACTGGATTTCATTCCATTTCAATTCCAGACAAACAACTAACAATCGACCCATAGTATCCGCCCCATAAATTTATCCAACAAGTTCCAATATACCAATAATTCACCAAGAATCTAATAAAAAAATAAGATAAGATACATAAACACGCTACATTCCACCCCAACGCCAAACTCACAACATCTCGTCCAAGTCCACTTTCAATCAGCACCAGTGGTTATGTACGGTACGATAAAAAAAATTTCAGATCTCGTCCAGCTGACACCATTTCTCAGACCAATCAGATCGTCCTGTTAAAGACCTGAGAAACGCGTCATTAACCTGCAAACAAATAAATAATATCATACTGTAATTAAGCCAATATTAAACTTGTAGGCTTGTTTTTTAGAGAGAAAAAAAACTGAAAAAAAAGTCACCTTATTTTTGGGCTGATGATTTAGACTTAGTACTGTATGAAAAAAAAATAACTGAATTTTCTTGCTTTTCTTTCCTGTAGCATGTCTGGGGTGAGAATTGTTTGTTTCTTGTTGTTTGGATCGAAAATTACAGGCTGGGGAAGTCGGTCAATGGAAGGAATGCCTCTGTACAGTACGTAGAATCGAGATATTTGGTATCCAAATGTGGCCATCTCAATGGACGGGATATAATTTAGCACCCTTACTGTAACGACATTAAAATAGAATAAAACATATAAAAGTTAGTAGAACTGGGTTTAGTCTTGTATTTGTTTGGATTAAAGAATTTCAATCAAACAAACAACTATTCAAGAATCTTGGAGTCTTTTCCAGTTCAATCAGACCCGTAGTAAGCGCGACCAACCATTAACCGACTCCATTTCTTCAGCAACTCCCAACTAGAACTTAAGCAACAACACTTGTAACTTTATTTAACACCATAAGTACCAAGTTTATATACCAAACTCTATCTCTGTGGCCCTAGCCCCCCAAAAGTACTAAGTTCCAACTTAAACTACCAGCCCTCCCCGGGACCTGCATCACCTTAACCCTATTTTATTCAACCTCCGCATTCGCCTATTTTGAATTTTCTAATTTTTTCCTTTCTCGGATTCATAATGCCAACTATCTATCCAATAAAATAGTCCTATAATCTTTGATAAATTTACGACAAATCTGCGTATGAATGACTTTACTCTGTGTCCTTGTGCAAAAAATTGAAAATCAAAGTGTTTTTATAATAGACGGATCTTGGGCTGACAATAATCCGGCACATTCAAACCACAAGCTTTGGAAGTGAGTTGGAATTTTGTAAGGTAGTTGACATGTTGTAGCACAGATGGGGTTTCATGGGGTTGAATTTGAGGCTAGCTACGGAAGCTTTACACCTTGATATCTGTTTGTTTAAATAATCAACGCCGACTTGGTTTTGTTTTTATATTTCTATAGAGGTAGTGTGGGCCTGAATATTTTCTAGAAGTGTATTAAGGTCTTTGAGAACTTGAATTAGTAGCTATTGTACAGCAGGTACTAGTATAGAAATTCTGTTCTTTTGGACTGTCCTACAACCTAATGCCATGCTCTCATTCTTTCTGTGAGCTTTATTTACAGAGTTTTTCTTTATTCAAGTTTTATAAGATGGGATCACCATCTTTAAACATTTGAGTTCAGTATATATCTGATCATCAATCGGATATGGCAATTACAAATGATTGATGTTGAAGTGTGTGGTTGTTGTTTGTCTCTTTTCCAACTCCACTTCCGATAGGTTTTTTTCTTTATGATCCTCTGTTCTCTTCCGGCACGTTAGCCCTAACCTTAAAACTTAGGCATTTTGGTATTTGTCTTATATCACCAGAGCTTCTAAGTGCTATCATCAATCACTTAATGCTACACGTGACTACTCAGAGATTGCCCTAAACTCCGATTATATTTTGGGATGTTCTTGCACCCACATTTTACTACAAAAAGATATGTGATGACACAATTCAACTTTTCATGTATAAAATACTCCATATCCGCCTATATATGACAAGTAACGAAACAACAAAACAAAGCGTATAGCATAAATTCAACCAGGAAAAAAAAATGCCTTACAGTGATGATGACATGGAAAAAGCCCTCTCGGCGATTTTAGAGGGTATGTCCGCTAGGAAGGCGGCAGCATACTACAAAGTTCCTTACAGCACTCTGATCCACAGACGGAATGGTAGAGCATCAAAACGAGAAGTAGCAAAAGATCGCTGGAAACTTCCTCCGGCACTGGACAAACGTCTTCTCGATATAATACTTGAATTGGGAAAGTCCGGCAGGGCTCCTTCAGTGGAATTGGTCCAACGCATTGCTCAAAAACTTTTGAGCAGCGTTGATCCAAATGCTAAACTAGGGGTAGGATGGGGTAGCCGCTTTTTGAGCCGCCAAACTTGCGTGAAAGGTCTTAAATCGGTTGCTGTAAAGTACAATTATGTCAATTATGCTTCCAGGTCTAATATGGAAACTTATTTTGGGGTCCTGTCAAAAGAGCCGTACTCGTCTTTTCCTAAAGACCGTATTTACAATATGGACGAGACATGTCTTGTGGCAGAACACATAATACCGTCTAAAATTGTTGCTGGTACGTCTGAGTATCGAAGAATATTTCCCAAAAACAGACCGAGTCGTGTTTGGACAACGTTTATCGAGTGTATTGGGGCAGGTGGTGATACAATGCCTCCTATGGTTATTTATAAAGGAGAGAGCGTCGAAGAAGACGGGATTCCATCGCCAGACGTATCCGAATTTGATGGATGGCTATTTGAATGCTCTGATAACGGCCGGAACAACTCAGATCTGGCTCTAAAATGGCTAGAACAGATATTTTTAGTGCATACCAAACCAACCCCCTCGGCACCTGCACTCCTAGTACTAGATGGACGTGCTAATCACATATCCGCTGATTTCAGGTTTATGTGCTACGAAAACAATGTCTCTCTGCTGTTTTTGGTCCCAGATTGCTCTCATATACTGCAACCACTAAATTTGAATATCTTTAGTCCGTTGAAAGCAGAGTTTGACAAAATCTGCAAACAAACCAAGTTTGATGCAAACTTTGGACCTGATGATAAACAAAATCTCATCTTGAGCTATGCCCACGCTCGAAATTTGGTCATGATTTCATCTTACATTGAAACCGCCTTTACAAAATCCGGCATATACCCGTTAAACAAGCTTTTAGTATTGCAGAACCCGGAAATAACGGACGATCCCGAAAACGACCCAGAAACGCACGAGGCCGAGGAAGATCCTGCTGAAACCGCCCCTGAATTGCCAACAGTTCTTTCCAAACCTCCAACAAACAGATCAGAAGTTAATGACCTTGTTGACTACCTTGCTGAAAAGACGTCGATGCCTAACCGTGATGTAAGAAGAGTTCGGTACCTTTTGCACTCACTTGTGGGCGATATAAAAGCTTATAAATTGCAGGTGGAAAAACTGGAGAGTATAGCTAGGGCTTTGAATACTTCATCTACGCGTAAATGAGCACGCGGAATTTTGGTGTTTGTTGAGAAATTAAGACATCTCAAGGGTTGGTGAATATTGAAATCAAGATCTTACTAACAGTTTTTGGTGGGCTTTTGAACTGGAAAATGGGTTATGTGATTTCTACGGAATCGTAGTTTATATTGTTGATAACTTTTTGGTAGTACGTAGTAGTTTTTTTTGGATATGTAGCAAGATTGGACAGTGTCACCTCTTTAAATTCAGGAAATGTTTTTGTGTTATTTCATGAACAAGTTTTGATATTTTTGGTGATATCAAAAGAAGCTGAAAGTTTTACGTACAGTTTGGTGGGATATATGGAGACTTTATCTGGCTCCATATTGATATTGGAAAGCTGATGGTAATATTACTAGACTCAAGATCAATCTCCTTTCTTGTTTTAAATTTATAAAAAAAAAAAGAAAAAGTGTTGGACTTAGCATAGTCCGATACCATGTGTAGATGAAGTTTTAGCCAATGGGTGGTTGGATTTTATTGTGATTTGAAATTTTTTTGAAAAAAGTTTATTACACGTCCATATTTCTGCTCAACTTTTCGGTTTACTGTATGTGAACAAAGTGTAATAGCTTTTCGGTTATTGCAGTGGTATTTGTAAAATCGAATTGTTTTTTGATACAATCAATAATTAAATTCAACTATATACCATACTTCATAAAGGTCACCAAAAACAAATTGCTAAGTATAAGTTTTTATAGCTTTTATTTATCTGTTAAAATTCTCGTAACCATTCACTCAATAAATTATTCTGCTCCTCTAAGCACGAATATCCCTTTGGTTCTGAAGGAAGCTGATCGGGTCTATTCTAAAATCATCCTTTCTCATGAACAAAGAGCTAAACGTAATCTGCAGCATGTCTCTCGCACTGTTGGTATACTCCTTCCAGTACGACAAACCACTTCCCACATTAGGATCACCGTTGTTGGCAAAGGCAATCCAGTACTTTCTGTATGCTTCATAAGGCCCAATATCAATGAAATATTGGAAAATGATGTCGTTTGCATGGAACGTACCAAGGAATGGAACAAGGTTGTGAAGTTGGGTCGAAAGGTAGGTCCATCTCTTGGATCTGCTAGCGGCTTCAAGCATGACTCTTCTGGGACTCTGGAAGATGATATCCGTGAGAAGAGCGGAAACACGTTTCCATTGAGGGGTCAAGGCGTTCAAAAGACCAGTTCTGAAAGGTGCACCTTGAATTAGAGAAGGAGGGTAGAGAGTGAGAACTTGGTTCAAGGAAGAGTCTGAGACTATTGGGAAAGCCTTATGAAGCCAATCCTTAACATCACTAGAGGTAGTTGCATTAAGAGCAAGTACAGCAAAGAGAGTACCCTCATCTTCTTGATTACCCGTAATGTATGGGATATCAGTGTATTTACCAGAGCGGAACAAATCAAAAGACTCACCAGTCAAAATGTCTCCATCGGGTCTAGGGAAAAATCCAAGGAAATCTGGCAAGATACCAAATAGCTGGTCAGGGCCTATTGAATTCCAAGCTGAAGAAAGGACATCGACCGACGTGCTTCTGAGACAGGAAAGAGTGTCAGCATCCGATTTACCACCACATCCCGAGAGCTCTGCAAATCTATTGTAAGAGGCAGTTGGGTATTGAGAAGTAACGTCCAAACCGGGTAAAGGTCCACCAGATTGCATAATAGCCTTGTTGAAGAGTTTTTTGCCATTGTAGGTATTGTCACCGTCGAAGGCCGTCATTTGACATGCGACCGACATGGCACCAGCGGATTCTCCGAAAATGGTGACTTCATTAGGGTTACCGCCAAAGTCGGCAATGTGGTCACTGACCCATTCCAAAGCGCGGCGCTGGTCGTGCAAGCCAGAATTTGTGCTTCCTTCGGATTTTGTAGCTTCACTATTGAGGAAACCATATGGTCCAAGACGGTAATTCAAGGTAACAAAAATAATCTTTTGGTCCATGTCGATAGATTGACGAATATATTTGTCGCCGGCATATGTACCGGAAGAACCAAAGAGAAAAGCACCACCGTAAATCCATACCATGACGGGAAGGTTGTCACCGGGTTTGGTTCCTGCGGGTCTGTAAACGTTGAGGTACAAACAGTCTTCATTCATTGACACTGAGCCATCGATGAGGTCATAAAGGGGGCCTCTGAGGAATGAGGGTAAGATCATGCCCAAGTTGACGATACTGTCAACTTTTGTAAAGACATCCAAAGGATTGAGTTGCATGCAGGCATCACGGTACTCGGTGGCTTGAAGACCGTTGTAGGACTTTTGGTAGGGGACAGGGTGCTTGAATCTAAGGTCTCCAACGGGGGGTTCAGCAAATGGAATTCCGCGGAAACTTTCGACTTGCCCGTTACTGGTACCAGAAATCACTTGGTCTCCATTGAGAGTTACCTGGGCGGATTGAGAGAAGCCTGCTTCTAAAGATACTGATAATGAGCCAGATAAAGGTTGGATAGGATCCGTGCCGGTTTTACCTAATTCACTTCCGTCAGGTGCCAATTGGCCAGCATTAAGTTGGACAGATGAATCAGAAGCTAGATCTTGAGCCTGAGCATCGGCAGCTTTGAATTCACTTTCTGAGCCAGACAACGAGACGGTGGGGTTAGCTGGGTTGATGGAGGTGAATAAAACAGCGGCACTTTCGCTTGCACTATCAGAAGAAGGGTTGCTGTTTTGTGCGGGAGCAGTTTCTTGAGCGGAAGAGTCAGATCTGGCTACAGTTGCCAGAGTTGATGCAATGGCACCATTTATGCTGTTGGAAGCACCGTTCTCCTGTGCAGAGGTGGAGGAGGTGACAGAGAGTAAAATTGACAGAGCTAGCGGTGAAAAGCGCATTTCTGATGGGGCGAGATGGAAAGGTTGGTGATGGAAGAATTTTTTATTTTTATTTTCATGATCTGAATCCTTTCAATTTATATATAATTTTTTGTCATGGATGGAGAAAGGAACGAAACAGATAATAGGAGAGAGTACTGTACAAAAAAAGGAAAGAAAAGAAAATCATCATGAAAGATTACCCCTCAACGATTAGGTACAGGCCATTTATGTCATGTATGGAACTGTGAATGGTAGGTAGGTAGGTATAGATGGTTTTTATTCCCAGGTTAGAAATAAAAAAAAAAAAATGTTTAAGACTGGGGCCAGATACAAACTTCCCCAGGTTTTCATATTATAAAACACAGTTTTCGATTGACACAAACTTTTTTTTTTCTAAACAAAGTGAAGATTATCAGAATTTTTTTTTTTTTTTTTTTTTTGTTCTTTTGTAACCAACTTTAATTCAATTCAACAGTTCTTCAACAATCACTGAGATCTAAAGTTCACATGCTAAGAGATGGGTGGGTTCTTGTTTCCTATTTTGACAGTTGTGATTTATATAGAAGAAGAAGATTTTTGTACCAAACTACCCCTTTTTGATAATATTATAACTACACAAATTGTTACAATAATTGAACTTTATTTAAAATTTCATGGAACAAGTTGAATCTTTTCGTGTATATTCATAATATATTGAACTTTTTTATTTATTTTTGATGCCTTTGACAGATACTCTGATTTATTGTTTATTGAGTATAATACTCGGAGAATATTCATGACGGGAACGGCCATATTTGATGTACACCCGGTTGAGTGCATTACGGTATAGTAAACCTTTGTTATTCAACCTAATATTGTAAGAAAAAACATTTGGAATGAAAATTATAAACTACTAACGCCAATTTTGCCAATTTTCGTTTATGTTCTTAGACTGCACATCTAGAATCTGAATGTTTTATTTCTATTTCCATTTGTTTTTTGTATTTGTATTTGTACGCTTGAAATTTCACTATTCAGTCAATATGTGCATGAATCGCTTAAAGGCTAGCGTAATAATATGTTTTCATTAATTCAAAATCAAATGCCATGTAGCGGTTATATTAGGTATATAGATGTATTGATAGTATTAAAATGTCATCTTTTGAATTGAATTGAACAAGTTACTTCCTTTGGTAACTTTCTTTATGTAAATTTCTTTCTTCAGATAGCGTAGAGTAGTGTCCGGTACACTGTCATGAGTACCGGACTGAAAGAACGTATAGTGAAATATTTGACTTTATTATATCATTTTGTCTTGTTATTATTACTAGTTCAAAAATCACCATCCATCTAAAGAATTTCAACCTGAAAAGAAGATTTCGTAAAGGTACTACTGATTATAATATTGAATTATTACAGATATACAAAACTCTATGGCTTTGGTATATACACACATGTTATAAAGTTTGTTTATAGTGCCATTTGATAGCTTATATACGCTTGTTTGTTTGTTTGTTTATTTGCTGTACAGTATTTCACGATGACAGCAGTAGGATGGAGGTAGAAGAGAAAATTTCTGCTATTCTATTAAATTTTGTTATAATATTCTCTGCTAGCAGATTATTTTTGACAAATTTCAAACTAAGTTCACTTGTGCATATCCCACGCCCTAGCTGGTTTGCTGATCCCGTGGAATGGATCGTCTTGGTATTCGCATCGAGGTACAACAACAACAACAACAACAACAACTGAACGGCACTTGGCTTTTGACCTCAGTTTCCGAAGGAGTCTCAATGTGTACCTTCTAGCTACCAACCTACCGATCTACCTACCAACTAACGTTACATGCATGTTCGGTTTTCGGTGTATGTGTATTATTATGGACATGACATATTATTGGGAAAACACCCTCTGCAACCCCACTTGGAAAGAAAAATTTCATGGCCATGGTCATGTGCCGGGGTACCAAAACCGTTACACGTTGACAATGACAATGACAATGGCTAACTGAGACACAAACATAATATAGCAGCATGAAGTTTATGAAATTTATGAAAGTCACGAATATTACGAATATTACAGAATTCATAGATTTTACTCTATGTGAAATCAACTGAGAGGGGATGAACAGAGATGAAGCGATCTACTTCAAACGTTGTGAGTAAGTAAAAAAAAAAACTACCCACACAGATTACTGTATCTGAAAAAAACCAAAAAAACAATGGGCATTTGTATGATGATGATGATGATAGCCATGAGATCACCACGCGTGCGTTTGCGGGTAATCTAGAACTCCACTCCACTCCAACATTTGCACAAGACGAATATCAAAGAAAACCGTGAAAAAAATACACCCGAGGTATAATACTAAGCTGGTTGTTGGTACTCAAATAGACTATTTAATATATTATATACAAAATACTCGAAGTCAATGTAAATGGGGAGAGATAAATGGCTAGAAGACTTTGTTCAAGTGCTTTTTTTGCTTGCAACAACAACTACTGTAAGATTTGCATATTACTATTCCTGTTTTATAATTTATATATTATGATAAGTTACATACAGTGTATATTATTGTATTCAGTCCTTGTTAATCCAATTACCCCAGTTTTAGAAAGACGCTTTGGTACAGCTCAGCGTAGTATACAGTTCAGTTCAGTTGATTGGTTAGGGTCAGTACTTGAGTTCTCCCACCTTTTTTCTGTTGATATAACATATTGCAAGATCATTGAACGCAAGTAAAGTAAAGAATGGGCATTATTTGCACCAACGTTAGAAAAAGACATTTCTAAAACATTATTGATTAAGAAATAACAACAACAACAACTATGTCCAAGTTTATTGTATTGAACTTTTGTATTCAATTTACGGCACTTGATTCAGTAGAAAGTGATAAATGACACGCTTATGTATAGTAAACCTGGGGTCTTAATGTGAGGGTGACCAATGATTATTCTGAATGTGTATGTATGGGGAACAAAGTGTACAAATTAGATGGATCATAAAGTTAAGTTTCTTCTCATGTATATCTCACCGTATACATACACTTTTAGATAGATTTATGACGAAGAAAATAATTTTTTCAAATGCATAATAATAAAATTAGAATGGAATTGGCATTTGTTTAGTGTTAAGGTTTGAATGTCCCAAATACATTTCTGGGGTAAGTGTACCGGTAACTAACTTTGTCCCATTACAAACAATAATACTAATAATATCTACTAAGTTTATCAATAAGTAAAGCAACAAAATGAGTTTTACGCAAATATCAATATCAAACATAAGAAAAAAACTACTACAGCATAAAAACTGGTAATAGCATTTTTTAAATATTCATTTCTCAAATAAATCATACACCAACTAGATGTTTACAGCTATATAAGCTCATATTTATCAAATATTATCAAAGGTTGGATAATTTCAGGTGTACACAAATTCATCATTTTCCATCAGTATTATCTCGTTGGCATAAGATCTGGTCTAGTTCTGGTTAACCTTTGTTTCTAGATGCCATATTCTAAAAGCTGAATTTAGCTTTAGACATTGGAATTTACCTACTAAATCCTATACAAACTCTAGAGCTACGTACAGTAATACACGTACAGTAGTATAGAACTTGTAATATGACAGTAGCTGGAGAATGTTTGTCTTGTAACTCCATTCCAACAACATGCCCAAATCAATAGATAACCTTGTCAATCTTTTAAGTCTCTGAGTAAATGAAAAAAATAATATAAACTCAACTAAATCAAGAATACGGCTTGGTCGTGTGTATAATAGATCTTACAGTTGGGTTTAGCGTTATCACGAAATAATGTCATAAATGACAATGTGTGACCAGCTCAAATAATAACCAATACCAATAAATATAGAGGCAAACATTTGAAGGCAAAGTCTTGGTTTGCTAGGAATTGAAATAATGAACAAAGCTGTCACATAATATACTGTACGTACATTACTGTATTAATGTATTGATAAGTTTTGTTTGACGAGCTTTGGAATCAGTTGAATCAGCTCCGATATACTTCTACAAAAGTTTGCTTACCTACCTCTCTATAGATTTATGAGGTTTCCAATTCTTTATATTATATTCAAATTCTTCACCATGTTGATAGTTCCCAGAGCTAACAATCAAGAACAACAGTAGAAAAATTAAAACCAATATTCCTTGGTAATTTACACTGTTCATTGTATAGTTTCGGACTTGTTACTTGCCTTTTGTTATATTAGACTATTATTCTATTCAACTGCGCAGTATCTCAATATCTAACAAATAATAATGACTAGAAGATTTCGGATGTTTGAAAATTGTCTAAGTCACAACTTACACTAATAAAGTATGTGCTAATAAAATATATCTCTATCGTGTTTTGTAATACTTCTTGTGTAGTAGGTAATAAAAATTATTTCGCTTTTTCGACATATCGTACAGTATTTTACATTACAGAAATAACCTTGCTCGCTGTAGCTTCCAGAAGTGTAGAATAGTCCAACATGTACCAGCACTCCAATAAAATCCAACTGCTACAGTACCGTATAATCTATCACGATGTAAATACACATAAGGTGTTCACATGGACCATTCCCAACTTCATGGTTTTGTTGTCAAAAAAAATCTGTACTTTTTTGCACATAACCAAAAATAATTTTTTTTTGAATCGTAATGATAATCATTAAAAGTAAACTGTGGAGCAGAAAAAGAAACATGATGATGTTTTCTAAACATGTGCAACGTGTAAGACACGATGTTTAAAGGGTACCTTTTTTCATACAACTTTGTCTCAAATTTTCTAAACATACAATAAAAATTTGCTCTGGTCTTGCCTGTGATATCATTGTTTTGACGAATTATTTAGATTGTTTATCATCATATCAATTATATCTTTTTTGGTATCATGTCTTGAAATAGAATTAAATGAAAACACAAACGAAAAAATTGTTGTATCACGAAAGATTTGCATCTACACTAAAGTTCTTGAACCAGGTATATTGGCTTATCGTTAAGTTATATGTTTATTGTAGATATCATATTCGTTTAAGAGCGATTATGAGACAGACATTTTATACAAAATTTATTTTTATACACAGTCAAAAGATATTGAAACTTCTCAATATTTTAAAAATAATATACTATGAAAACTTGTTATATAGGTTTTTGACATGAGAGCAATAACTATCTTGAATAATTTTCATCATATACGTAATTTTCCACCTTTTTCAAGGAATTTAGTGATATTGATAGAGAAGAAAAATAATATATCATCAAAAGACTAGATTCTACCAACTATCTTAGCCAATCATTAGCCATCGTTACTCTTCACGGAAGCAATGTACAAAAAAGTTCTTAGATTTGACATACAAAGATATGAATACACACAAGCACCACATAACTCAAAAATCAATAACGGCAGACTGGTTATTTCCGCAGTTATTTTTGTTAAATTCGTAGACTTTACAAAGTTAGCACTGAAATATATTGCCCTGTGCTAAGTTATCATTTAATAACAAAACCTTTAAACGAAACGCACAACGCACAACGCACAATCTATACGTACAAATGAGAAATTGAAGGTTGTTCTGATAACCAATTATTGAATGTTTGAAAGGTCAGGGACAAGAGAGTTAAATTTTAGCTATTAGTAAAGGAGCATCCAACATGTTCAAGAAAAAAGAAATAAAAAAGACCCTTGTTTTTTTTGATTTTCTTTGAAATTATTAATAAATATATAAAGCAAGAGCTTGGACCACACCAAAATCTGTTAAAAATGGCGTGCAAAGATATTTTCAACTATGAGCAACCCTTGTACATGCAAAGGCATATAGTACGGGCTATAAAACCTTTTTTGAAAATAGATTATAATATATCGTAGAGATATTTGACTGTGTACAAGAAAGAGTTGAACTAGCAGTTTACAAGAATTAATTTGGAGTGTCTGAATTGTGCGGTGTTTATTAAAGAATCTTATTAGACACGAGCAGTTTCACTATGGTAGAGATTCTACAAAATTGCACAATCGCTAGATTTCAGTGATCTCAATACTCTCAGACCAGTCCACACTAAATATATGTGCATGTGTGTATATATAAATATGAATAAATAGAAGCCGTGATTTCTGTTATTGGAACCTATCTATAGTAGCAGGTATTTAGAATTTAAAATATTCAATTGTAGTCTAATACTTACAATTATTGCCAGTAGATTCAATTAAAACAAATAAAAAACAGCAATAAATAACAATAAAAGAACTATGTGTCCGTTGTACGTACAGCTTTTGAATTTTTTATCAAAAAAAACCTTTGTTAACACACAAATATTGGATCAGATATGACCAACAGTTTTTGCAATTTAAAAACAAGTACTTGAATAGTGTCTATAAACTATTTACTGTAGATTGCATTTGGTATTCTATTATAGTATAATATTCAAACAAAATAGATGCTTTTTGTTATAAACAGAAACATCGAAATAAGAGATACATAAACATACGGTTATAAAATCGTTTGAACTATAAGATGTCCTACTGGTAGAGTAAACAAGTTAATTGAATATCAAAAATTGTTTATTGTAGTATGCTATATTGTTGGCTTATTTAATATGTTGTACAATATGATGTATTTTCTTGAAATTTTAGGAAGGATAGGAAAGATATTCCACTGAAAATTGAAGCGCTTTCAAAACTCTCTATCTTGAGATTTAAAAAGATGCGTTTAGTTTAGTTATTTTTTTATACTGAAATCTGTAGTAATTATTTACCATATGTTTTGTGCCTAGAATGTCGAGCCAATAACCAACTCTCCATCCAATACATTATATATTAATGTATATTTTTAAGACTACACAAGCTTAACTTGTTATTAAATATACAATTACATATATACTGCAAAATTCAGACAAAAATCATTGAAAAAGGATTTCCAAAATCTTGAGCGCTAAAGAGTTATAAATTGCCTCTATATTTCTGTTAAATCATCAATAACTTTTTATATAAATGCCCCAGACTTTGCAATCTATGATATTCTACAATTTTACAAGTTCAAAGCTAAGCAGGATTAGTATACATTTACTTGAACCTCTTTTACATCATCATTTCACTCCAATTGTGTTTTGAAATGGATAATTTTTTTTATGTAAAACAGAAGAACAAAATTTTCTCACACACTTGGGTTTCAAAAAAATCGCTTTGTTATTTTTTGCAATAGATATATTACATCAGATAAAAAACACTTCAAATAGACTAGGAAGTAGAATAATTGTTTGGACTTCTTACAAGAACTTCTTGAACAAAACTCGATACACACTGGAGACCAAAATAAAAAAAGAGAAAAAATCGATGATTATTATAAAAATCATTTTTACATTTTTGGTTAAAACTACAAAAGCTATTCAGATTAGTAAAATTTGACACAAAATCCATTATTAGTAGCAAAGTAGACAGGACAATATGAATTTTCAGAAAGAAATTACTCAGTTTTATGTACTTCGTGTGAAAAGTTACAAGAAGCAGAACTCTTTGTATATATCAAAGAATCAACTGTAACCTCAATTTTTTTTCGTTCATTTAAATATATATACAAAAATGTTTTTCTTTATAAATTTCAATGTGCTATTAAATAAAGGCACCATAGACTTCGATTGAAAAAAGGATGCCAAATGGAATTTACTACTCTCTGTTTGTATTTCGTTACCAGTGCAGTTTTCACCACCTGCAAATCTATTATACACATTTGGTTATATCCGTTTAACGTAGGTCAAGTTGTGAAAAGAGATATTTTATTCAGCCAGGCGTAGACAACGTACCACTAAAAGAGAACAACCCTGGCAACAAAACGTACATTAAAATCAATAATTTATAGTGAATTAAATACAATCAAGTGCACAATCAAAATAACGTAAACCAATACATCAAAGTAGATACGTGAGTTTATAAATTTATATAATTAGTATTGCACCAGTCAAGTTCAATCAACCAAGGAAAAGCTGAAATGCAACCGCGATTCAATTTTTATATAAATTTATCATAATTGAAGTAAAAATAAAATATTCCTTTTGCAAGTTCAACAGACAACTAAAAAAAAAAAAAAAAAATAGCTAAAAACCTGGGAAACTTATTGTATGAAAAATACAAAACCTATTATCACCAGCTTATCAAAAAATATCAGCATGGAGTCATGTCTGCCACAATATGCAAATCCTTTCGAACTTTCAGCACACCTAAATTATTGAGATTTTAAGTGCAAAATTCCTCACTCCTTCTACCATAAGCTTTTTTCAAATTATTCTATTAGCTTTTTCTATTTCTATAATCTTATTGCGTATCTACCTTTTTAATTTCTATTAGTATCCGGTATAATCATATTCGCCATGCTTCATTATTAACAAAACACGAATCAATCCAAAAAAGAGGAAAAAAAACACCAACTCCTTTATTAAATGTAACCCGTATTGACTTTCAACCTTCCTCCCTCACATACCCACACCCAATTAACTAATCACTCATTCAAACTAACCGGCTTCTTGATCTTCAAACACTCAATTCCTAAAAACCTACACAACGATCCAATCACCCGCTTGGCATACACACCAAAGTAAATGATCATGAACACAAAGTACATCCACAAATATCCCACCTCAATTTCATCTGGCACCTTAAACAACCTAAATACCACTCCGCCAACAAACAACGGATACATGGGGACACTCCAATACGGGAACTCTCGCCGCGTAAGATGTGCCAATATAATGCTCGTCGTCACCCTGCAAAACATGAACGAACTCGTCAAACAAAACAGCACCAAGTGGTTACTGGGGAGCACACAGGAATAAGGTGACATCAGCCAACTATACGTTGCTACTGTCATTGCAGTAATAGGTAAAATTTGGTCCAACGTCTTCCAAAAAGCATCGGCAGGTAGAGCACGATAAACGTTATAAACACAACCAGGAATATGCACAAGTAAAACACCGCCCAATGCCATGCCAACCCAAACATCGGCAAGAGTGAACGGACCATTCGCACTCTCCCACACAGCCGTTTGCCAGATTTCAGGTCCGTAGAACCCAGAAACAATCATTAGAGCTACAGCAATGATAATCCCCTCGGTTGGTCCGTTCAGATACCCAAGATACAACGTATGCGTATGGTATGTTTCCCACGTTGAAAAGTACATGGCCACACAGCTGCACAGTGCAATAGCGGCAGCAGAGGGTCCGGACCCCATTCCCATGCAAACACTCTGAACAAGCCCTCCCAAACAACAGTTCAAAGCATCCACACCGTGGTCGAAAAGTTCTCCGAGAGGTGACGAGGACCCAGTCGCACGTGCCTGCTTCCCGTCAATGTTGTCCATGGTCTGGTAAAAAAACAAGCCGGCAGCAAAACTGAAGTAGGTCCAAGAAGGTGCCGGCGTGGTGAGATCGGGGATCATAACGAGAATTGTGAGAATGTTGAGATATATACCGAGAATCCCGATGAGCGTGATTGCATTGGGGGCCAGCCAGGAGGGCATGAACTTGGCTGCATAGGTCCAGTAGGGATTGAGAATGTAGTAGGAAAGATAAGACTTGTCAACGGACTGTTTGGAATGAAATCGCGGTGGATTGAAAGTGTTAGATCAAGTTCGGTGTGATTGGCCGTAATATGCATTTTTTGAGGAAAAGGGGGACGATTAAGAAGAACAATCAGTACGTACGCGATATTTGTATGACTTGAGGTTGGCTAAGGAGTCATTATCAAGATAATACTTGGTATCATCAAAAATGTCCATTATCTTCATCGTAGTATCCTAAATCAGCGGAAGAGGAAGTTTTGGTTTTTGTAGACGAGATTTTTACTCATAAATATGAGAGAGTGAGTGGATATCGGTTGGATTTCTTTCACAAGATTGAGAATGGAATTCATTCGAAAAAAATGAAATAAAAAAAGGAGAGTCTAAAGAGAGAAAAGAGAAATAACTTACACCCCAAAAGTAAAAAAGTCAATTGTAAATCAAACCCACCAAAATCAAGGTCCTAAAAAATAAAAAACATCCTTGAACAACGACAACGACATCAACAACCAGTTCAGTTCAGTTCAGTTCGAGACCACAACTCAGCACATTGCGCATCACTAGCATTCATCTACAGATAAATCTTTGCTGAGTTTTCTGCTTTTCTTTCTTTCTTACGCACTAGTTGGCTTTCTGCTTTACCTATAACGCATCACACATATCTACAATGTCCGGACTAGCTCCGTATCTCGACAGTATGCCATTAGTTCTTCTACTATTATTCTTTGAATCGAAACCTCATACTGACTAAATATCACCTTCTATTTTTGCAGAAACTGTTTTAATAATAACAACTGAGGGCCGGACTTTCACTGTAAGTATTCACGCAGACGATTTTTCAAATCAGCGTATACATTTTTTGATTGCATTGATGCACCAAACAACAAAACAAAACTAAGAACCTTTTTAACTAACCTCTTTATGTTGCCGTTGTCTTGATATAGGGAACACTAAAAGGTCACGATCCGCAGACAAATGTGGTCCTAGGCAACGCCAAAGAACGAGTGATAGGCCCCGACTCGGCGTCAGAACTGGACCTGGGCCTGTATATAGTGCGCGGCGACTGCGTTGCTCTCTGTGGGCTTGTGGATACTGAGATTGATAACAGCATTGACTGGACGAAGGTATGTGCAACCATCTATCCTGGCTTATGAGGGATTGTGGTATTGTTTTATGTCTGATTTGTTTTTGGGAGGGCTGAGATACTAACTGGACGCGATATAGGTCAGAGGACGGAAAATCAAATCAACGAAACATGCAACCTGAAAAGCGAATGGTGAATATGACTGCGATTAGATGTTGTAGGTTACAATGGAACTGTACCCAGACCTAAGGTAAAGAAGTTATTTAGTTATTTATTGTTATTGTTTATTACGCTTGTTCGCTTTTGATCTAAGAGGGATTTGTATTTTCATTCGTTCTACAGCAACTTAAGTCTCGCAGCCCCTTTGACAAAGACTTTCTAATCCTTTGGATTTACCTGGTTGAATGAAGTCGGGCGTTATTCTCAAGCAACATGTTTTCTTTCAATATACTCAATCACGTTCAAAACAACATAATCGCAACACTGTATATACATAGTCCTACTTTTTGTTATTATAATCAATGATTTACTAATTTCCAACATTTCTCAGAGTCTGCAATTTACACATCCAAAAACACAATCAGCGTTTACTGTATATAGAACGACATTATCATGAATTAATGGTATATATATCAGGCAGTATAGGCCTCGTTTCAACTTAACATTCGTTACATATGAATAACCAAGTAAATTAAAAAGTATTAGAAAAAAAAAATCAAAAAACTCCACATGGTTGAATAACAAGACCATCCAAAACCCACCCGTACACCTTAGACCGTATCAATAACAACATCGACATTTATACTCCCATTCCTCGAAGCCTGCTTCTTATTCCCTGCACCTAGCCTCCTTCTCGCTACCGTCATCCCGTTCCCCATCTCACTCTCCGACAGCGAGTTCTCATCCGACGATGACGACGAGTTCTGCTGCACAAGATCCGGCACCATTTCACTTTTAATTCTCTTTGCCTTAACTGGCCCCGCACTCTGTTTGGATTTCTTATTGGCTCCTTCTGACATTGTCCTTGTAGCTTTCCGTTTTAGTTTTTTCTCTTGGTCCTCCGCCATCCGTCTCTTTTTCTCGTTCTCGTACGCCGCTAAAGCCTCGGGCACCTTTTGACAATCGCCTTTTACAACGAGATCAAAGTCTTTGAATATTTGTTGTGGTGGTTCTTCCAGATTCATCCATACTGTAGGTCCTTTGGCTGCACGAACAGCCTGGCATAATTCCTTGACTAGACGTTTCACTCCTGGCACTTTTAACGTAGTCCCCACCACTATGAGTCCATCTGGCCGACGCCTCAAATCAGACTCGCACACTTTCCCTATAGACTCGGCTTCAGGATTGTTTTCGTTGTATAGGACTATACGGGGCCGTAACCGCCCAATCCCCTGTGACCTTTTCCCTGCTGTTTGACGTACTACCTCCAGTTCCAAGCATTCCGGGCATTCTGGGAACGTTTCTTCATCTTCAAACAGGTTTGGTTGGAAATCTCCTATCCAGCTACATTTTGTGCAGTTCATAAGCCGCACTGTACCATGCAGCTGGACTGTTTGTGGGAAAGGAGCTTCCAGAGGGGTTTTGGTGACAAGATGAGACATTTCTGTGTCCAAACAATCTACATTTTGTGTGTACATTCTCAGCAGCCTTTCACTTTTGGAAACTTCATTTATTAGGCTGTGGAACCCAGTTGGTTTTGCTTTGTTGCAAACTTTATACAGGTCGCACACAGTTTGCTGGAATTGTTGTGTTGCTTTGGGATCTTTAAATACCACCGAAGCATCGAAAAGTTGTTGTCCGAATTCGCTATTTTTGAAAATAGCAGCGCCAGAAGACCGGAAATCTGGAATCCCCGCCGAGACCGAAATACCGGCTCCAGCGATCACTATTAATCTTTTCGAGTGCCAAAAGACATGATGTAGAACTGATAAGTCCGAATATGCGAGTTCGTCTGTCCGTAGTAAGTCAGCTGTTAGTTCACGGTTCAGATCCAGCGCTGACTCATGTAAACGTTTGGGTACTTTTGGTTTTCGTAGAGATGGTAATCTTGTAGCTTTTACGGGTGGTTGTGGCTGTGGTTGTGGAGGTAATGGTTCTGGTTTCGTTTCTGTATTATGCTCAGGTTTTGTGTTATCTTCTGTTTCTGTACTTTCTGACTCTGTATTCGAACCAATTCCGTCTTGTGGGCCTTGGATCTGTGTTGGCTCTTGATTGACAAATGTTACTTCTTTAGGCTTCTGGTCGCTGGAAGACGAGGTATCATCGAGTAACAGAGAAATATCCATTATGTACGAAAAGCGAGTGATTTAAATACGGTAATGCTAATATGTTGTATGTGGGGAACGAAAAAGGCGCTAGAGTGTGTCTCTTGTTCAGTCCTGAAAGTATCATGTAGAAGTAAAAGAAGTTCCCATCAGCTCAGTTCTCCAAAATAGAAAAATATTGTCGACAATATAAACATTCAATTTACTAGACATACTAGCACTGTTTTGGCATAGTAACTTCTTTTCAGGTCCCGTTCTGATAAATACAGTACGGGCACAAACATATCAGAACGGGTCTTTGATCTATTTCACGCATAATGGGTTGGGGTAAGTACGGTTGTAATTTAGCATGATGTGTGTCGACAGCACTATTGGACCCGCTATTGGCTACCTGGTAAACTGCTAATTTTCTTCAGTGGTTGTGACTTGCAATCAACTAAAGCAACAACTTTTTTATGCTGCTTTTACAGCGTAATCTAAAATCAACAATTACACTCAAAATAATCTTTTAAATTTATGATATTATGATATCATAACCGCTGGAAATCTGGATGGTACCCGATCAGAAAGTGTAAAAAAAAAAAAAAAAAAAAAAAAAAAAAAAAGATAAGAAAAAAAAAAAGAAAAAGATCAAATACCAGAAGTTATAATATTTATCTTCTAAGGTCTAAGACACCTACGACTGGGTCGAACACAAAAAAACACTTACAAATCTCTTCCCTTCCAATTTCCAACCTTAGAATAAAAATATTTGGGAGTTCTATCTCAACGCATTTACCACTTGCATTTCTATAAGAAAAAAAAACAAAAACAAAGACCACATCAATATCACAATGTCTCGAGTCGGAGTTTTAGTTCTGGGCCCAGCCGGAGTAGGCAAAAGTACTTTCTGCAACTCCCTAATTTCACACATGACCAACATCGGGCGCCGGGCCCACATCGTGAACCTGGACCCCGCTGCCGAGCCCAGCAAGTTCGAATTCACCGTTGACATCCGAGACCTGATTTCGCTCCAAGACGTGATGGAGGAGCTTGAACTGGGCCCCAACGGTGGTCTGATTTACTGTTTTGAATTTCTCATGAATAACTTGGACTGGCTTGCTGAGCAGATCGGCGACTACGACGAGGAGTATTTGATTTTCGATTGTCCGGGGCAAATTGAATTATATACACATGTGCCGGTGCTCCCCAGGTTGGTCCAGTTTCTGCATAGACAAATGAACTTCTCGCTGTGCGCGACGTACCTCCTTGAAGCACCGTTCGTCATTGACAGACCTAAGTTCTTCTCAGGTGTGCTGAGCGCCATGTCTGCAATGATCCTATTAGAGACGCCACACATCAACATTCTATCCAAGATGGACCTGATTGAAGGCCACAAGGCCGATCTGACGGATCCCAATATTGACCTAGACAAGGTCAAGCCGTCCACATCAGCGACCGTTTCCAAACGAGACTTGAAACGGTTTTTGAATCCGGACCCTCTGCTGCTGACAGACGAGGCGAACGCTAAGATGAACCCAAAGTTTCATAAGCTGAATCAGGCTATTGCTAATCTGATTGACGATTTTGGAATGGTCCAGTTTTTGCCGCTGAAATCAAATGATACCGACTCGATAGCTACTATTTTGTCTTACGTGGATGATGTTACCCAGTGGGCTGAAGCGCAAGAACCAAAAGAACCCAAGGAAGAAATGTACGATGATGAACTACCTGAAAACACAGATTTCCAGTAAATCTACTCTATCTATAGTTATTTAGAACTTGATTGCGCAAATATAAAGTACTTTACACATACTCTACACATATATATAATGACATCCAAAAGTTGACCGTTCCATTACCTTTTCCTTTCATTAAACTACTCAAAAACATACAAAATATACTATAAAAACGCATCATTATTATCACCACTACTTGGCATCACTACTACCATTTCTCTGTCCTTTTAATATTCTCAGCTCCGCATCAAGTTTATCCGCCTGTTTCTTCGCTTCTAAAAGTACACTTATCAAATGCAGCAGCGAATCGAACTTCGCACATACCCTACCTGTCGGCATAACCGGTCGTGGCGGTAGACCCAGCTCCGCCAGAACCAAGTTAATCTTCGACTGCAGTACCGGTTTGTAGGAAGGTATTTTTGATGACCTCAAGTACACCCCAACAGTCGGTTTCTCCTGGTAGCTGATACCGTATGCGATTTCCTCCTGCGGTGATAGTTTCTTTTGAACTATTTGTGTGACTATTTGGGAAGCAGATGTGCCAGCGGTGGCAGAAGTCGACCCAGATGCCTTTTTGTCTTTCTTCTTTGTTTTTGTTGGTTTGGATTCCGGAGCAACAGCAACGGGAGTTTGAGCCTGGGCTGAAGGAGGCGCTGACGTTGACGCTGACGCTGACGCAGAGGCGGAAGCAGAAGCAGAAGCAGGAGACGAAGCAGCCGCGACTGAAGGAGTCGCTGCCTTTTTGGCTTTCTTTTCTGGCGGCCTTTGGTCTGGAGGTGGAGGCGATCCTGACGGAGTTTCCTTTCGTTTTTTGCCCTTTTCCGACAGCAACAACGTATTTGTAAGTTGGGCAAGGCCCTGAGACGTTTGATACTGTGCGATTCGTGAATTACTCGAATTTGGAGCGTCAAGTAAACGAAGAATGGCAGCACGTTCGGTAAGCATTAGTTCAGAGGCGGCCTCGAGTTTACGGGATTCAAGGACAAGTGCTTCTTCTTCCGCGATCTCAGCCGGGTTTCGTGAAAGCAGTCGTTCAAGGTGTTGTTTTCGTTTAATTTCGTTTTCTTTATTGTATTTCATTTGCTTGAATAGTTCTTCTTCAGCAGGGCCTATATTCTCACCGCGCTTCTGTTTGAGTTTGATTAACCGTTGTCCTATATCGTAAAACCGGGCTTTGAGGTCTTCAACTGTTCGATCAGACACTTTTTTAACTTCCGTTACACCATCCTTGACAACCTTTATTTCGCGAGGATACCAATATCTATCCTGAATCACTACCCATCTCAGCTCATACTCATCACACAACGTAAACAAATACATGGTCTCCTCATAAGTCCAATCGTCTGCCGTTAACGCAAGGTCGTAATCAGCCTTGGTAAATCTCGGAATCGACAATTTCTTATTGTATTTTGCAAACGCGTATTCCTCTTCTGGATCAAAATCGAACTTTCCCTTGATCCAGTGGTGCAGCACTAACCCATCAGTACGCGCGTTGTTCTTGAACCCGGCCCAGCTCCAGCTGGATGGTTTTTGTTTCCAATTAGGTCGATCTTTTAATTTTGGAGAATCAAAAACAGCAACTGGGGGTGTATTTTCGCCTAGAAGGCTGTAAAGTTCGCGTTGCATACTGTCTATACGAAAATTAAGCAGTCAATCGTTAGCATCTTCTCCTCCACCTTCCATCATGTGAAAAAAATCAATCAGAGTACATACCTAACTTGCGAGGGGGTTCAAATTTCCTCTTGACAGATGGAGCAGCCACAGTGGGCTTTTCTGGTAGATCAAACACATCCCGTACATCTGAAGACATTTTATTTTGTGTGAATATATATGCGTGTTTTTGGTTGTGAGTGAGGTGCAAAGGCTACTTTGGACAAGATAAAATTAGAATGAGCGTTAGGACATGGAAAATTAAAAACTGAAAAGTGTCTTGTGCTGATGGAACAAGTTTTCTTGAACCATGGGCTAGGGGTTTTATGAAAATTTGAGCTTGCCATAGATAACAGTGGAACGAACGTGAACAAAGATGCTCTCACACTAAAATATTACAATAGTACAGATTCACCCAGATTTTGAAAGAGACTAAGGGAAGAGTTTAAGAAACAGTGGAAATAATATTACGCTTATCGTTAATTTTCACGATCAATCTATAACTATGAGATTGAGAAACAGTAAAAGACATGGTGCCATCAAGATCTTGCACGGTTCACTGATAACGCCTACGTAGACTGCCTACATGAATGGGCAAACGTCAAAAATATTTTCAACCATCAAGATTTTCAAAATGCGCGTGTATTATACTCATTAGATTGATGCTATTATGTGAAATTGGCAAATGGCTATAGATGCCACAGTAATATTAAAACAACATATCACTCTATAACACATAAACCATCGAAACGGTTTAGACGTACCATTGACACACATCATTGTGAAATAAATGTATCATGATACACCGACCACGTTCTATCATATTTCAGCAAAAGACTACATCGTAATTCGTAAGAGAACAACAACTTAATTAATTACTTTTGTTCCTTGTCCAATTCCACCTTGCTCTCCTTCGAAGCGTGCTTGTTTCCTTTCGAGGGTTCACTGGTATGTTTGGCCTTATCCTTAGTGTCTTGAGCATCTTCTTTATTCTCTTTGACCTCCACCTTAGCTTCCTTCGACTCATCCTTAGTTTCTTCTTTACTAATATTATCATCCTTAATTTCATCCTTTGCCTTCTTCTTTCCCTTGTAGTTTCTCTTCTTTTTACTCTTCTTCTTCTTTTCCTCATCGCCCTCTACCTCGCCCTTGTGCATAAAGTTAATTTTCTCGACACTTTCTGCGATTTCCACTACTGTATGGTCCTGATCCGACTCCTCAACTGGATCGAGCCTACCGTCCAGCAGCTCCTCCACAGGAATCCCACAGACCCTCATAATTTCTCGATCATTTTCCAGCGCACAGGCTTCGTCAACCGCCTCCTCGTCACCCTGATACACCTTCACCAACGCTTCCTCGAAACGTGCAACGATTGGATGGTCACTCCCCACGACCCCGTTAATCTGGCTCTGTCTCAACACACCAGCCGTTCTGAGAAACTTGACAACCGCACTCACTGCCTCCCTCTTCGCCGTTTCCACTTCTTTTGCATGTTTGTTTTCCAAGGATTTCAACTCTTGTTCGTGGTTGGACTCAATTTTTTTGATCTTTTCCTCGTGTTCGGTCACAGCGCCTGTGTACATGCTAAGAATCTCAACGAGATCCTTGTGATGTGAAAGCACGGTGGAGTGACTTTGAAGTGCATCGAGCTGGGGCTGGAGAAGTGATTCGACGGGTTGTGTTGAAAGTTGATCGAGTCTAGTCTTGCGCTTCTGGATGTTGCGAATACGCTTTTGTAAATGGAGCGTTAATGGATCGGGTTCTTCTTGTGACATTTTTGGTTAGTTTAGATCTTAATGGAGGGAGATTTTAGATGTTTGGATTGTGGGCTTCTAGCTGAAGTGAAAGGAGGTCTTTTTTTTTTTCAAAAAAAATAAAAACTTTTATTTTGGAAAATCTTGAAATTTTTGAAATATTTTTGAGTGATCGGATTTGAGACAAAGCTTTTGAAACTAGGATATGATAGTCTAGAGTCTTAGTTCTAAAGTGTATATCCGGGGGTTTAGTTGGTAACTGCAGTATGAGCTACAGTAATAAATATGGGGTGCATCAATAGGCGAGCCAGTGAATTTGGAGTCAGAAGCATACAGTAGTTGTCGTAGGACTCGTTCAATGAAAGCCAAAGCAACATTCCCCATCTCTCCAATGTTTAGAACTAATTTACACCAAAGTATTTCACCTGAATCATTTCATGAATAGACTTTGAATGTGCCTGAGATTTACGCTCACTTCCAAAATGCATCTTTACTATTTCACCGTTCGTAATGACACACTGGTAAAGTTTCGTATATTGAGAAGACAAATAAAATTTGCGTATGAAGATTCAATGAAATATTATCATCGTCAAATCAAACGCCATTTCTCCCCCAGGAAACTTTACATCCACATTCATACTAGTTCAAAATATTCCATAATAAAATTTTCACACACAATTTTTCGAAATAAGTTAATTCCCAAAAGGGCCAAAACCGACCACTAAAAACGGAAAATAAAAAATAAAAAAAATTGTCATTCTTCGCATAAATAAATATTTTTCTCTTCTTCTTCTTTTCACATAAATGTCCCTCCACTTTTCTTCCCACCTTCTCAGCAGGACCATACATTTCACGCTCCGACGCAGCTTCCTATCAACAATGAGTAGCAGTAGCACCACCACAACCAAACAGCCCATAAACCTAGTCGAAGAAGCCAAAAAGGCCGCCGCCTTCCGCGCCGTCGACGACCACTTCCCCAAACTCAACTCTGATTCCCCACAACCAACCACGATCGGCATCGGGTCCGGGTCCACTGTCGTCTACGTCGTCGACCGCATTGCCCAGCTCCCCCGCTCGGATCTGTCCCACTTCACATTTGTCCCCACCGGGTTCCAGTCGCTGCAGCTGCTTCGACGCGCCGGGCTGACCGTCGGCGACATCACCAACTACAAGGCCGGCGATTTGGCGGTTGCCTTTGACGGTGCCGACGAGGTGGACTCCGAACTGAACTGCATCAAAGGCGGCGGCGGGTGCCTGTTCCAGGAGAAACTGGTGTCGCTGTGTGCAAAGAAGTTTGTGCTCGTGGCGGATTATAGAAAGAAAAGTGAGTGCCTTGGGATGCAGTGGACTCAGGGTGTTCCCGTCGAGGTCGTGGGGATGGCGTGGAATAAGGTCAAGTACGAACTGGAGGCTTTGGGTGCTACAGACGTGGTGCTGAGAGAAGGAGGAAAGGCAAAGGCTGGGCCGATTGTTACTGATAACGGAAATTTCATTCTGGATGCGGTGTTCCCTGTCATTAAGCCTGAAGAGGTAAAGGATCTGGACAGAAAGATTAAGCTTATTGTGGGTGTTGTCGAGACTGGGTTGTTCTCCAATGGTGATGTTGCTTACTTTGGCGAGGTCAACGGAACTTATACTATTAGAGAAAAGAAGCAATAAACGGCTAATAGTATTCTGCACAAATGTGTGTCCTTACTACTATGTGGAGTGTGTGTGATTTGAATTGCTGTGGTTAGTTGGAGAGGAATCTACAAAAATTCACTATACTGTGTACCAAATTTACGCTTTACTTTGACATGCAAACCTTATTAATTGGGGGTCCCCACAAAAATCAAGAAGACCAAAAAAGTACTACCATCTCAATATTTTTTTTATAGACAATATCATACTGAACAGAATAAAATCACAAAAAAATAATCATAATACCACAATAAACAACCATGAAAAATTGAAAATAAATAAAGTCGTTTAAACAAAACCCCGTTTATTCTCAATCTCGCTAATACCAAATAGATCCAATAATTAAAAAAATGAACTCTGAATACCTGACAGTCAATATAAAAGTTTCAATTAAAACAAATCAACATTAAAAACAAAATAACATAAAAGCAAATAAAACAAAAAAAACACAGACACTATGGTAATAAACTAATAATAAAAAATAATAAGTTAACTCAATTAAACGCGTTGTAATAGAGGAATAATAAAAGCACGTAAATAATCATCTCCGGTTTTAAGCTGTGGAAGCAGCAGCGGCAGCAGCGCTTCTAGCCGACTTTCTGGTTCCAGACGATTTTGACTTGGTTTCCACAGCGTCCTTCTTAGGAGCGGCCTCTTTCTTAGGAGCAGCCTTCTTCTTAGGGGCAGCTTCCTTCTTGGGAGCGGCCTCTTTATCAGCGGCAGCTTCTTTATCAGCGGCAGCCTCCTTACTAGCGGCAGCTTCCTTCTTCTTAGGAGCAACCTTCTTAGGAGCAGTCTTCTTCACACCACCAGCAGAGGCCTTCTTCTTGGTAGCAGTAGCTTTAGGTTTTGATTCGTCAGTGTTTTCCTTTTTGGGGGCAGCAGCCTTCTTAGCAGCGGGCTTCTTCTTTTCAGCAGAGTCCTTTTTGTTGAGTTTGGTAGTACCTGAGGGACCCTTGGGTTGAACAAAGTCACCGGCCTCAACACCTCTCTTAAGGGCAGTGTTGAAGAGACCGTCAAAGTTCTTTGTCTTTTCAAGATCGATTTCAAAATTGCTGATAATGTATTTCTTGAGGGCCTTACGACTCGAACCGTTACGCTCCTTAAGTTGGAGAATGGCCTCCTTAATCATGTCCTTGTATGTGATTTTCTTTGCACTTGGAGCCTTAGCGGCGGCGGGGGCGGGGGCAGATGCGGTGGTGGTTGCTGCTTTGGCTTTAGGAGGCATTTTTGCTAATAAATTAATATAAATATACAGTCGGGGTAACTTGACTTGGGGGGTTCAAAAAATAGAATTAAAATAAATTAAAGATATGAAGGGAATCAAAAGGAAAAGAAGAAGAAGAAGAAGAAGAGGAGAAAAAAAAAGAGGAAAAGAGAAAAAAGCAGGAATTATAGGGGAAACGCGAAGATTTTATAGTTTTTTGGGCGTAGGAAAGTGAGAACGTATGGTAATGTGATTAGAGCTGATCTACTATCGTTTTTGTGACACCACACTAAATCTCGTTAGTAGCACCAAACTGACTGACTGAATGACATCAGCTACAACAATTCTCCAGCTACTTTACTGAATATCTAGAGTGAAAACACGCATGTACGGGTATAAACATCAATAGAAGTATCGCCACATCGTACTATGACGTTGGGGTATGGCAATGGTGTTACCATTTACAGCTGTGCACAGTTTGACAAAAGCGCGCTGGGTTCAGCGGTTTTGGTCAGCCTCACCATCTCAAAATCGATCCAAAAGTGCAGCGCTGTATCACAAAACCTAACCCTCTATGTTAAGTTTAGGCTAGACATGTGGATCAGGTACGGTATGAGACTTACGCAAAATGAGGGTGAATATCAGGGAACGGCAAAAACAAACGTTTATTGACCAATAGCGGCTGCGAATTTGATCTATACAGGTGAACCTCCCCCCAAAAAAAAACTTTCAATAGTTAGGTTATGCACAGATTTACATGGTTTCGAATTCTTCAGACCAGGCCATTGAACAGAGAATTGACCTAATGGTTGGTTCTGTTCTGTTCAGTTCAATCCAGGCAGAAGGGGGCAAATTGGAGAATTGTCAAATTACCCTGTTTGTTGCAAATATATATTGGTCCCGTTTCACAGTCTTGTCCCAACTTCCACTTATTTGCTCACCAAGGAAAGTTTTCCTTCTTGTAAAATGTAAATATCTTCATTCTGATGTTTTCTTCTTCTTACTTTCCAGACCTCATTCACATTTCCATATACTTGAGCTCAACAGTTTGACATTTTTATATGACAATACTGCTGCTGTGTTTCTTTTTGGTCTTGGTCTTGTCCTTGTCCATGCCCTTCCTATTCCTATAGACTGATCTGTCTATTAGTTTCCAACGCCTAGTTGTGTTGCCACTAATCGCTATCTAGTTTATTAGGCCTCGATGTAAGTTTTGAGCTGGCTGTCGTATGTGACCTACAGTGTGCTGTACAAACAACATAATGATGATAAACTTATAACATCACTTCTGCAATTCAGATTGGTGGCTGTGAACGTTGATGAAGGGGTTCATGTGAACTGTGGATTTAATGTTTTGGTCATCAAATGGTGATCTCAATCGAATCTGATCTTGTTGTTTGTTAGTTGACTGTGTGGTATCACTGTTACGTCGGTATATAAATTCAGTTTACAAGTTGTTGTAATAGACATGCTGCTTCCAATATAATCACATAAATTTATAGCAGTCACCATTATTGGTGGAGGTTTTGCCTAATTGGTTTTGAGTGTTCCCACACAAGAATCAAAAGTTTATACGAGTATTATGACATTGTGAACATTATGTTATGCGTATATCATTACATTTATTTATGCTCTACAATATGCTTTCCGTATGAAAATCTTTTTAACTGAACCTAACATAGAGCAACAAATTATCATGGATTCACCTTATATAGAGGTATGACTTAATTAATACACATAACGTTATTGTACAACGCGTAGTAACTTACAGTGATACCTCAATATGGCATTATACGCAATTAACTTGCTAAAAAAGTTGGCAAGTATGGGCGAGCGTTAAATTTATTGCGTGTGGTACACTCAGTATACCATAGGCATTGTAGGTGGCATGTGAAAGTCTTATAATCTGGGGTCAATAAACTTGCCTGTCTTAATGCTCTTCTCAGTCTATTCATACAATATTCCGAAGAACAACAGGCTGCTGCTCCATATCATATTGGACAGATTTCAGGTCTATGAATGCTTCAATCATTCTTAGCTGTATACACTAAGAGATTACAATAACGTTGTATTTGGGGCAGATCATACTAGTAGGATTATCTAGGATATAAACACAGTAGGTTTACCGATTGGTTCTAGTCTCTGATCAACATCTGATACTATCGTAATTTTCATCGACGCTGTGTGAATATGTGTTCCACTAGCGATATCATTCAACTAACCACCAACCCGCTAATTAACTAACTAACCAATCAACCAACCTCCAACCAATTGATGTTGATATCGATTGTTTTCATACAAACTTTCATAGTTAAGCATCGCAGCATAGTCGAGATTACAGTTTACCCATAACAAACTTTCTACACATGCCAACCGGAAGAATTCTGTTCACAGTACTAAAACACTTTCACATGCCACCCTAACACCAATCTCTTTAGTATCCCATCTACTGATCTATTCATCCATCATTCCAAACATACTGTACGAGTATTTATATCGATAATATATAAATAAACAACTAAATATCATCTGCAATTTCTTCTCCACCTTCCTATTTCTTCAATCTAAGTTTAACATTTTTTCTCATTCTTTGGTTCATTAATTCATTCCTTCACTCATTCCTTCACATTCACCACACTCACCATGGCAGAAACAAGAAAACGTGTAATCTTAGTCTCGCTGTTCTGGCTGATCGTGTCCATGCTCGGTCCCCGCCATGGTCCCCCCGGATTCGAAAGGTTCAACAAGTACCTGACCAAACGATTATCTGCATGGCAACTGTCCACCTTGACACTTGTGGGGTACTACGTGATCCGCAACATCGATGCCCTCATGAACCTCCAGCCCAAACTCGTCGCCCACGCTCTCTACAGTAAATCGTTCGGCCGTGCCGTTTCAATAGTGACAGCTGGCAATGCTGGGGTATGGACCGCACTGCCCCTGAAACCCAAAGCGCTAAGAGACATTGCCAGCCTGGTGTTCTCGCTTTATTACCTGGGATCCCCGGATCATGCAGACGAAAAGTCGAGAAAATTTAATTATTCAACCTCTGCAAACCATATTCGAGCAGCTTTCGAGATAATGAATAACCCTTACTTGAAGTTCTTTGCCAAGTTGAAAAGAAGAAAAATTCGATGCGAACACATCAAGTTTGATATCCCGAGACCGAAGTCATCCGTTTACATGAGACCGATCAAGGCTTCGTTGTGGTATAATAAACCTATCGAGCAATTGCAAAATGAAACCAAAATGGTTCTACACATTCATGGAGGTGGCTTTGTCACAACTGACTCTTACCTTCATGCTGATTCTTTAATTGCTTGGGCAATTCAAACAAATCTTCCATTTATTTCCATTGACTACAGCTTGGCACCTGAGTACCCATACCCCTACGCTCTTGATGAATGTTTTGAAGCTTATGTATCTATTATGCAGTCTCTAGGCCTTTGTGTCGGCCTCTCGGGCACTGTGGAACCAGACGTGGTTATCACCGGTGATTCAGCAGGCGGGAACATTGCTGCAGCCACAGTAATTAAAATTGTCACCCACAACTTGGAGCACCCCACAGCCAGGCCCATAAAGAAACCCAACGCTTTGGTGCTTACATACCCAGCACTTGATCTTGGACCCGCTGGTGTTTGCGGTAAGCGGGAAATGGATCTTATCAGACAGCACGCACTAGACGATGGAAACAACTCAGTCCTCGACAAAAAAATGCAAATCGTCGATACCTACTACGCAGGTTTAGACCGAGTTCCCTTAAAAGCACTTTTAAAACCAGGCACCGTATTCGAAGACCATTCAGACAGACATCCTCTGGCCCTCTCATCTCGTATCCTATTTTTCCAGGATAGCATCCTCGCAGCCCCGGCGCTGTACTGCATGGTTCTCCTATACACCGGAACCGACCGTGGCACCACTGACTTCAAAAACGACCCTCTCATGTCCCCGCTCTGGGCCAAAGACGAGATCCTCGCTGAATTCCCGATGACCTACGTGTGCTGTGGCGACATTGATCCGCTCGTCGATGACTCTGTGATGTTCGTTTCACGGCTCCGCAACGCGCGCCGCGCCGCGCTCTCTCGCCGATCATCGTTGCCTGAAGAAGAAGGAGAATCTAGCTCTTCGCGGGACCCGCTAGAAGACGGGACTTTTGTGAAGGACGATGTAGCGAGGTTGAAACTTATTGAGGCAGTGTCGCATGGGTTCTTGCAGTTCCAGGACGTGTTCCCAGAAGTGGAAAAGATATATAGGGAAATGGGAGAGTGGTTTGTGGATGCGTTGAGGGAGGAGAAAAAGACACAGAAAGTGTGGGAGGGAAGAATTGATGAATTTTTTGATAAGACTATTCATAGGGATCCGTTTTTGAAGGAGAGAAATGCATTTTAAGGGGGTTATTGCGAATGGAGCATGGAGATAAACGGGAGATGTTGGTTTAGTTGTGGTACAAGTGGATGATCTATATATATTTGGTTGAGAATGGCGGATGTATATAAAATTGTTAAATAACTAAATCACTGGTGTAAAGCCACTGACATAGCTATATCAGTTTTCACCATTCACACTTGTTTTGCGTTGTTGAAACTCTATACATTATAAATTTATCGTCTCAGTTTGGACCAGCCAGTAAGGAAATCTCCAAAATTAGAATACTGTAGTTTTGTTAGAGCTGACAACTAATGAAGTCTAGACAGCCATCTTCCTGTATATATTTCAGACAATGTTGATGCAAATTTCCTCTCAGCAAGAACTCTTTCGTCAGCAGTTTAACTTTTGTTTGATTCATACTTATATTACAGGCATGTAGCAGATATCGAGTTGGTTCAGAAGCTTTAGTATGAACAAAAAATCAGAACTTTCTTTGAGATATATTCCACTGTCCAATACCCTACACATACTGTACATACTGTGATTTTAACAACAGTCCGGGATTCCAAAAAAACAACATTGCTCGATAAAACAAAATGTATTTTCTCAGGTTCACTAACAACATATAAACGAAAACGACAAAATATTATTATTCTAGAGTTTTTCCTTACATTTAATGCAGCTATAAACAAACGTATAAACAATAATATTATTCAGATAATATATAAATTTATTTATACATATTTGATTTATAGATCATCCGTTGATTTTACTCTGAAAAAACAAAACAAAACAAGATGATCAAACTGGGAATACAGCTTGCAAGATTGGTGCAAGATGTTTGTAAAAACATATTCGAAGTAATGTAAATATGTTCAAGCCAACGAGAACCTAGTTCTCGTGTCAAAAAAATCTCAAAAAAAAGGACCTACTTTTATCTTCTTTTTCTTGCCCCCGTCGCCATTCTTGCTAGCCTATCTGCTTCCTCATTTCCTTGTACCCCCGAATGCCCCACCACCATCTTAGTCTTGACCTTGTACCCTCTTGTCTCCAGTTTCCTAATACACGTTCTTATTTCCCATACAACCTTTTCATAATCCGAGCTGAAACTCCCATCATCTTCCACAATACTGAATACCGCGTAGCAGTCTGTATATATCACATAGTCTCCGGACAGACGTTTAAGGGCTAGGTTGAGGGTGTACGCCACTGCGCGCAGCTCGGCTTGCAGGCTGGTCTGGGGCTCGTGAAATGAAAGGCGTCGAGATACGGAAGGGGCGTTTCCAGCATAGTAGATGCCAAATCCGGCCAAAGCGAAGTGCGTGCCGTTATAGCGGCAGGAACCGTCGGTGAAGACATGGTAAGTTACGCGAGACCCGCAAGGTACTGGTGAGGTCGCGGAAGTTAGTTTAGAGCTGGAGACCTCTGGAATGTCATAGTGAAATGTCTGGTTTTCTGGTAGCTGGTCTAGTTCTTTGAATTTTGGGGTGCTGGCCAATGATAGCCTTTTAAGTTCAGAAGATAAGAAGGAAAGACTGAAAGAGGATTGTCCCTTGAGTACTTGGATTGGTTCTTTGAATACTTGGATTGGTTCTTTGAATTCTTGGATTGGTTCTTTGAATACTTGGATTGGTTCTTTGAATTTATGAGTACTTGCACAGATCGTATTGATTGACATGTCAATAGCTGTTTTTGAATAAATTTACAAGTGAGTACTGATAATAACGTAAGTAAGTAAGTCGTACAATTCAATAAAGCAATTGATGGTCGGACAAGTAACATATAACTAAACGAAAACAAAAAACTAACATTAGATAATAGACCGAGGAATTTTTTAGAAATAAATAGTGGGCTTTGAATGAAGAGATGAAGAGACAAAGAGACGCAATTGTAAGATACGCTGATGATGAAATCGTGGAATTATTGGGGTCTGGAGAAGGCTCTGACAAATGTTGCCCGTTGAGATGGCACATAGAATTTATAATAACTATGTTGAGGGGTCAAAAATATCTTAGAGTTCTTTTACAGTATTTATCAACATAGATAAATAGATTGGTCTATGGAAACTTAACTATCAAGAGAGTTTGATATGAAAGAACGGACATAAGTAAAATGACCCGCTATATGCTGTATGCTTCATACTGGCTGTAAATAATGTATCATAATATTATGCAGAGTTTTCTGATTAATCGTTGATACTAAGAGCTTTATTCAAAAAGTCATACTGCTATACCTTTGCAATTAATATTCTCACAGCATTACAGCCATTAGGCGCAGACTTCTAAAGCCAATAGTTGCTTTGGAGTCTACCAACTAGGGTCATCCAACGACAATAATGAACAGTGACCCTCATTTTACTTTTAGTTGTTACCGACCCATAAGCTTGTAGACTATTCGAAGCCGTTGGCCGGGCCCCATATTATAATCCTTAAAAGTATTTAGACAAAGCAAATTTCTAAAAAAATAACCAAAGATATAGAAGTGCTTTAATATCGTTTATTATAGCTAGACTACATGTCTTCCCAAACATCCGGTGAGAGTCTATATAATTCAGCAACAGAAAAACCAATCACCACAAACGTCCCAAGATATCGTTGCATTTTACAATACCTATATTTGTGCTTCCAACGGCTTCCTTCTTCATCACAACTTGGGCCTGGATTTAATTGGTTATATACGGCCACTTACCATGATATTGTCTAAGTTTTCCCTTTTTCAAAAGTTTTAGTGATAGAAATGATGTTTTGCATACAGTCAAGTATATAGACTTACTCTATTGACAGAAATAGTCTACACTGTACTGTTTGCGTTCAAGCCTTCGTTGAGGACTCACACGTTTATTCTACATGGTAGCATCATAAACGCTGGCGGCCATTCTCAATCACTATTATCATTTTGTGGCCTCAATTGAATAACGTTTTAAAATGGTACACGTATTTTAATAGTATATATTATGATGTATGGCCATTTAAATAGCTTCTGATGTGACTATGCACTCCTAGCGAAACATGTTGAGCTAGCGCTTGAATATATAACGACTAATAAAAAAAGTTAAATCTTTATACAAAAGAGTGCCTCGATTCTGCTATTACAGAAACCAAAACCTACAGTCACAATTAGAATAATCCTAGTACCTTCATCTTTTTCTCTTTTTCGCTCCCGTCGCCATTCTCGCTAGTCGGTCCGCCTCCTCATTCCCCTCCTCCCCCGAATGTCCCGCTACTAACCTAACTTCAACTCGATACCCTCTATATCTCAAATTCTCAATATATCCTCTCAATCTTCCAAAGACCCCTCTATGCCGCGGAGGGCATCTCCCGCCTAGACTCACTATATAAGTTACATCACGTAGTTCCCGGGACGGTGGTCGACCGCTAGTTTAAGTGTGTGCTCCACGGCACGCAGCTCAGCTTGCAGACTACTCTGCAGCTCCTCGGGCGAAAGAAGCATGGAAATGGAAGGGATGTCGCCGACATAGTAGATGCCAAACCCGGCTCTACCACTGCAGGAACCGTCAGTGTAAACCTCGTAGGTTTCTATGGGAACGGGGGATAATGGAGAAGAGGCAGGAGTCGGATTAGGCTCGACAATTTCGGAAATAAGAAATTGTGTGGGGGAAGAAGTCGGGGATTGGGACTTTGGAACTGGATCTGGCTCTTTGAACGTGAGAGACGGTTCGACTGCTATTTCATTGAGATTTGAAGAACATGAAAAAGAGCTGCCGGAGGATTGGTCACTAATAATATGGCCCGGCTCATTATTTTCCCAAGTGACAGAATCGACTGAGCTTTTGGGAATATTAAGCCCTATATTAGGTTTTGCATCCAGTGGTGTATACGGTATTTCCGAATCTGGGGAAACAGATTTCTTCAATGGCGAAGTATAAGCTGGACAGATAGAGTCTAATGGTGGGTGTTCAGTAATAATTGATTCCGTAATACCACTAATTTCTGGGCCCTCTGTGCGAATCTTTTTAGTCGGTGGCTGTTCCAAGCACACTGGCAAATCATCTGCATTTTCATATTCATCAATGCTATTTTTAGCGCAATCTGTTATCTCCTGAGACGGGGATTGGAGAGAAACAAAGCTAGACAAGAAATGTAGAGACTGTGATTGAAAATGTCTGTTCGATCGCTTCTCAAGCTCAATGAAGTTGAAAGGTTCGCATAACATATTGATCATCATACCAGCAGTTGTAAGGACAAAATTCAAAGACAAATATGCAATCTAATAATATAATGAAGCAGTTTACAGCGGGAAGAAACAATGGCTCTTCAATAAAAAAGAGGACTTAAATTACAATTGAAGAAGTACCATAAGAATAAGTTTGTGGAATAAACAGTAAGCCTTGAATTATAAGATACGCAATTAGGATTCATGCCGATAAGGAGTTTACGGGTCTGGCGGTTTCTGAAAAAAGTCTTGGGGAATGTTGCTCCTTGAGATGGCAGATAGAGTTCGCTTTATACTGAACTGTTAATAACATGGTAGCATTGCCATACTGGAATAAAAAAAGTCAATTGGGGTTTTTGAAAACTTCGTTGTAGAAAGAGTTTGATACAAAAGAGCAAAAACAAGTATCATAGAATGAATCCATACATGTGCTAACTCTTCCCACTGTCTGTAAACGGTGTGCCACATGCAAGATAAGTTACGTCAATATGGTAAATCGTTGATACAGAAGGGTTTATTCGAGAAAGCTACTTTAATTTCTACGAGGTGAGGATGCACCGATAATTGAAGGCAAAACAATCAATAAACAACCTTGACTAGTTTACGTGCAAAAAACTATTTGTAAGTGAGTTATCTAACGTAGTGTACTGAGAATCTTTGAAAACTCGAGCCTAGGTCACTGCAAAATCATAGTATACCAGAAAGGTTTGAGAACCCCATCTTAAACACCCGTCAGCTTAGACAGTATGTATCCCCACAATTGCTATTTTGATAAACTGAAATTGCCGGTTATTAGTCTCACTTCGACTTGAATTGAAAATAGAAAACGATGTTATATTCATATGCTGGTAGATGCTATAAAAAATTTAATGTAATAAAAAAAATTTGTGAGAAGAATCTCTTCCATGATATTAAACCCCAAAAGTATGTATTAACAAAACCCACATGCGTGCCATATTACGTGCAAACAATTTAACCACATATACTTGCACACCATAATTCTAACACCCTCAGCAATCAACGTCACCAGCCCCACAAAAAAATAATTCGAATTAAGCACAATCTTCAACGCCTCAACTGTGTTCAGAGTCACGGCCCATCCCAACAGTTTCGCAGCCAACGGCACATCATATTGCCAAACAACCATCAAAATCGGAAACAGTTTCGATGCCGAAGAGATCATTAGTGCTGTGGACAGCACAACTGGAGACTCGTAAGAGTAGCACAGTGCCCATACTGTAAGGTGTAACGAAAGACTGTCCAGAATGCAATACGTTAAGAAAGTGGCATACTGTGCTAGAACAGGAAGCTTGAACACAAAATCACCAAAGTAAGAAGGGTCAGCCTGTGCCCAAGTAAGATAAACATCGAACAACGTAATCAAAATCCAAAACCTGATGGATTCATCCACATTTAACCTGTTATAGAGCATATGTCTGTACGCCTCAGGCCTGAGCAGTAGGAGGTCGATGAATATTAAAACATTATCATATTCCACGTATTTGTCTGCGAACTTGGAGCATTTAGTGCACACAGTTAAACGGATATTACTCTCTGAGTAAAGCGTAAATAACGAATCCACCGGCTGTGTACATTCTATACAGATCATGATTGTACCGAGATCACTAACCTGAACATGGGGTCCAAGCGTCTTTTGTTTTAGTTTTCTTTTGTTCCTGACAAGTGAGTAAAGAAAAAAAATACAATCAATTACCTGAAAAAGTGAGACGTTAGGTGTGAAAAATGAAAATTAATAAGAGTTGGCTCCTAAAAATCGTACATAGACCAATGTACCGTAGTCTATGGGCTACAAAATCTATTCACTAAGTCTGAAAAAATAAGACTTTGAAACCTGCCGAATTTGAAAATCCCTAATTCTGACTGCTATCACAAGGCTCAAACAATCTATTTGGAATTTTCAAATACTACAGGCTCTGTGTTTTCTTGTATGGCCATTCGACCTATACAGCGGCCATGCTCATGAATCGACATCCAAAGGATATTATATCAAAGATCGTGGGGGTTACACAATTTCGAGAAGTACCAGATATTATTTGTAATATAACAATACTGTGAGGAAACATAAAAAATAAATATACAATGCAATCTATAGAAAATATTCAACCATAGGCCGCCTCATGGGCAGAATCTTAGACCCTTCCAGTTCACTCACTTGAGCTTCAAATACCATATAATGCCTGTTCATATCGTCGTCAATTTTCAATATTGCTGCGACATTGCCACATCTGTAGCAATAATTTGGCGCTGACCATACTGTAACCAACTGCTTACTATACATCTCCTTGTACCCCTCCAACACCAGTTGATGAGCTCTGGCAATTAGCGATGTGTTATTTGTGTGATTAAAGGCGTAAACCGGGCCTGGTCCAAAAACATATCCAGCACCACGAGGAGACACTCCCCACTGATTAACATTCATCCTAGGTTTATCGTCCAATATTCGGTCATATATGTTGTCGTTAGGCGAGTCCGAAGATAAAGGTGAACTACCATTACTTTCATTAGATTTCGCCATTTCTTCACCTTCAACAAGCCCACTTATATCGAGAGATGTCGAAGACCCAACATCAAGGGCATCATCAGGGTCGGACCACAGCAAATCGCACATTGGGCCTTCGTGTGGCACTTCCTGTTTCCTGTCTATCGATCTAATTTCGTTAATGTTTTTGATTGAAGGCGATAAACCTCCATGTACACAAAAAACACCGTCTTGTCCTCCGACTAACGCTGCTAAAGAGAGATAGTCAAAAACATTACAACACATTGTCCACACGCGAGATGAGCCGTACTTCCGCATACATTCGTCGTAAAATCCGTAAGAGGACGTTATTTGTCGCGATTCGTGATTTCCCCTAATGAGCGTTATTCTATCCGGGTATCTAACTTTCAGACATAGTAGGAGCAGAAAGCTTTCGACGGAATAATAGCCTCTATCGACGAAATCTCCTAGAAATAAATAGTTTGTTGAAGGACATTCGCCCCCAACTTGAAATAAAGTTAAAAGATCTTGAAACTGGCCGTGGATGTCTCCACATATTGTAACTGGTGTATGTACTAGTTGAACATTTGATTCTTCAACCAGCAGTTCCTGTGCTTTGTTGCAAAGCTGTGTAACCATATCTTGAGGAACATGCTTGAACGTCCTTAATAATTCGATGGTTTCGTCGACTAAGGAACCCATGACGCGTATCAAATCGATATATTTTACAATTGGAATATAAGACGTAAAGTTTGGTATACACCCCCTTGGCTGGTTGAAAATCTCAAATGAAGGCTGTTTCTATCAGCCACTAGTTTGTATTTGAGATGAATAGCTGGAACCAAAATGCTATGAAGACTGGTCCTGAAGATAAAAATGAGGCGTGATGTGCGTAAACAAATTGGTTAGGGAAGGAAGAAGTATGGTATTATTTGTGTGGAAAGTTAAAACCCCAATAAATACCGGTAATTATCTATGCGTAGAAGAGTTGTCACTATCTATTATGTAATTTTCATACCAGTTAATGCGGGACACAGCATAATAAGAAAATCTTATTGCACAAGCTTACAATATTTGGTTCACAATGAACCTCACATCATTGCACACCCACATATTTGACAATCAGTATTCAGAAAGAAAACCTCTGTGTGGTAAAATACAAAAGCATATAATATCATACATATAAAGCCGCTGACAGCTACAACGTGTACAAATTCAAATCAGTGCTGAAATCACTAGGTACAACGGCTTGACTCACTGATCCCTAAAAAGTTGGCTTTTTTCAACTGCAATTTATATGCTTTATAAGGCTTAAAGTTCTTAGACTTAGTCCTATATCGCAAGGCAGTATAACCGCATAGCTAATTTCAAGGGTTAGGGCACTACATTTCTGCAGATATTGTAAGCATAGAAACATTGGAGATACTGTATATTGTACTGTGCGACACAAGCTTGTGCGCTGCACACTCCTGAGTTCACAGGCTTTTCTACAAACCTCGTACAGATTCTTCTTTTCTTCCTCACACCACGACAGAACGGAAATAGTTTCAACCACATAAGATTCACAGTAATAAGCATTTGAAACATTGATTCTCTACTAGCTACTATAGAATGCTGGAATCCTTAGTTGCTTCTTTGCTAAACAGATTTCTAGTATGTTTTATACTCATTTTTCATTTGGGTACCATTGATGCCTGACTGGATATCTAAGATACAAACCACTAACTTGCATATTTAGGGATCATACGTATGTCAATTATAATTGTTACTCAAAGCAATTTAAATTCTAATTGAGCTATTCTAAAGGTCAAAAACTTCGACTCAAAACAGCTTAATATTGGAATATGGGGTGGAGACGTAAAACTGAGGAATCTTAGTTTGAAAAGAGAGGTATGACTATCATAAGGCATTGAAAAGAATTAATATTAACCTGAATATAACTCTATAGGCCCTGGATCAATTTAAACTACCCATCGATGTTATTGAGGGTCATTTAGGTCAATTGGTACTACAAATCCCTTGGTCAAACCTCAAAAACAAACCTGTCAAAGTTCTTATAGAAGATGTGTTACTTTTGGCAGTACCAAAAACCGATCAAGTATATGATGCAGAGGATGAAGAGAGGAGGAATCACGCTATGAAGATGACTCGCTTAGAAGAACTAGAGATATCTGGCAAAATTTCAGATCAATCGAATCTATCCCCAGAAGAAATCAGGAAAAATCAAAGCTTCACAGATAGTTTAGTTACGAAAATCATTGATAACTTACAGATCACGATAAAAAATATACATATTAGATACGAAGATCATACAAGTGTCCCACGGCATCCATTCTCTGTGGGTATTTGCCTCGAAGAACTATCTGCGGTATCTACAAACAGTGAATGGGATCCAACTTTCCTACAAGACTCTTCAAATGTAACCCACAAGCTGACGACATTGAGCTCTTTATCAATTTATTGGAACACGGATAGCGAATCAATAAAAGATATGAGCCCTGAGCAGATACACGAGTTTCTTTCTTCAGTAGCTGTTTTTAACGACGAATCCAATGATTCTCATCAACATATCTTACGCCCTGTATCTGGATTCGGAAGAATTACGATCAATAAAGCTGCAACAGAAGGACCTAAGACTAAAGCGCAACTGATGTTCGATGAATTAGGATTTGTCTTTGACAGTGATCAGTACAGAGACGTGTTATGGGCAGTTGAAACTTTTAGAATTTACCAAAGAACACGAGAATTTCAAAAATTCCGGCCTACGGACTCAGTTAAGGAAAATCCCAAAGCGTGGTTTAAATATGCTGCAAATGTGGTTCTTGAGGAAGTCCATAGGAAGAGGAAAGAATGGAGTTGGGACTATGTTTTAGAAAGAAGAAAAGACAAACTACGTTATATAACGCTGTTTAAACAAATGTCAGTATCACCACCGCTAGCACCAGATCTCAAAGAAGAAATGTCGCAACTTGAGCACAAATACAGTTTTGAAGATCTAAAGTTTTTCAGATCTTTGGCGAAAGCAGAGCTCAAAAAGGAAAAGGTTCAACCGAAACCTCAGGTGGAAAAACCAGCGCAAAATAGTAGTTGGTCATCGTGGATATGGGGATCAACGGAAACTTCAGTTGCTGATAAAGTCGATACTTCCTCCGAGACTGCTATTATTGGTACAGAGCCTGTTGTAATTACTGAAGAACAACGTCAGGAAATTTATGATGCAATTGAGTGGGACGAGAAAGAAGCAATTACTGAATCTATTGATGTACCGAAGGATTCTGTCATATTAGAGGTTGAGGCGACATTGAAAACTGGAAGCTTTAAACTTAGGCGAGATCCTCACAACAATCCTCAGGATATCGTTTTACTTTTATTTAAAGGACTATCTTCAAGCTTTTATCAGAGGCCTGATTCATTCCTCACAAATGTATCACTCAAGGAATTAAGAGTGGACGATGGATCCAGCGAAACTCTTCACAAACAGGTTGTAACTGTTAAATCTCTAGATTCAGATTCTTTTAGCGATGACAGTGATGGAGAAGACAATGATAATGGCGAAAAAGAAGCATTTTTTTGGCTCTCGTTAGAAAGCAATCCATTAGACGGGATTGCCGATTCCAATCTGTTTATCAAAATGAAAAGTATCACTGTCTTTTACAATACCCAATTCTTTGAGAATGTCGTACGATTTTTCCATCCACCCAAAATACATCTAGAGACGATAGGTGCAATTTTGAACGCTGCAAACGCGACGGTTGAAGAGCTAAGAGATCAAACAAGATTGGGGTTGGAATATGCTCTCCAGGAACACAAAACCGTAAATCTGAAACTGGATTTGCAAGCTCCTTTGATTGTTATGCCGCTTGACGTAACCACCTGGTCGTCTCCATGCGCTATAATTGATGCCGGCCATATCAGCGTTGTTAGTCATTTAGTTGGAAAAGAAGTAATTGAAGAGGTAAAAAAGAAGAAAACTCTGCAGTACACAGATGGCGACTGGAAAAAATTGGAGTCCTTGATGTATGACAAGTTCAACTTGAAATTGCATAATACACAACTCCTTATAGGCTCAAATATTCGAGATACGATGAAGGAACTACACAACGGGACCTCTAATGGCCCTGCAAGAGTATTGGATCGTATAAATCTGGATTTTCTTGTAGAAATCTCAATTCTAGCCGATGCTCAGAGTTTAACAAAGTTTAAAATGTCTGGCAAACTACCTCTTTTTTCAGCCGCAATGTCTGATGCTAAATACAAGATCATGATGCAGCTTGTGGACAAATGTGTGCCTAACTTTTCATTTGAAGACACTGAGAGTATTTCAGACGACGGCCAGATAACACCCGTTGTACGGGATCGAGACTATAGCGTGTTTGATGATTTACCTCTATTCGTCTCAGATAGTGAGGATGAATCGCAAAGTGTATCAGAGATTTCAGGAACCACTAACTCTGCAGCCACGAAAATGCTAGATCAAAAAGTGTTTGAATTCAACTTCAAAGTAGAAAAGGTCGAAATGTCACTTTTCCGGTGTACGTCTTTGGACATAATGAAACAAGAGGCATTAGTAGACCTAACACTAAAAACCTTTGAAATATACTATTACTATAAGGAAAAAGAGATGTTTGCCGATGTTAAGATCCATGAGTTAGGAATGGAAGATTTCACACAAAATGACTATCCTGTGGAATTAACAAAAATTGCAAGTTCCATGGCATCAAATACTGTGGAGAATGGCGTTTTCAATGTGAAGTACACTCGCATTAAAACCGATTTTTTTGACGATTACGGGCAACAAATAAATGATCAGGAAGTTGAGGTTTACATGTCTCCTATGAAATATGTTATATCTCCTAAGAGCTTCTTGACTATCTTGGATTTCACTATTACGACATTCACAAATCAACAACCACCACCAGAAAATCCAGCCGTTTCAGACGAAGCAAAACCAGTTGCCAAAATTGATGTCAAAGTTAATATCCAATCCATCCTGATCGTACTGAATGATGATGGTATCAAATTGGGTACACTGCAATTAGATAGTTCAATCTTCAATGTTTTCTTAGTACCAGAGAAAATGAAGGTAGACGCAAAGATTGGAAAACTTAGTTTGTATGACGAAATAAATTCGGGGTCTCCTCGGGATTCGGTACTTCGACAATTGATCGGAATTGAAGGAAATGAGTTGATTGATTTCAAATATGAGACTTATGATCCCAAAAGCTCTGATCTGTCCTACAACACATTTTTCTACTTGAGAGCAGGATCAATAAGACTGAATGTAGTCGAAGAACCCTGTAAAAGAATTCTTAAATTCATGTCGAAATTTGTACAGATGAAGGCGTTATATGATACAGCTAGACAGGCCGCTGTTACTCAAGCAACCCAACTTCAAATTGAAGATGCAAATAGAATCCATTTTGACATACTAGTTTCTACACCTATTGTTGTTTTTCCAAGACTGGTTGAATATGCTGATAACGGCCAATGCGATCTCATTGTGGCCCATCTTGGAGAAATAGGAGCCAAAAATGAATACAAACATTTCAAAGAAGATCCTGAAGGGCCTATTGCTAATCATATGGATGTTGGTATCCGGTCTATCAAACTATCTTCACATTTAAACTTCCCAGGTTGCCCTGTTCAGTACCTGGAAATGATTGATAAGCTAGATTTAGTTTTTGAGATGTCTTATGTGGAACCTTATGACAATATGAAAAGACCTGCTACTCTCATAAATGGATACCTATCAGATATCTCTATGAAATTGACTGAACTTCAGTACAAGTTTATGATGGATGCTAATAGGGTAATTATGAGCATTTTGGCCGGTGATCCAGCTTTAGAGGAAGGCGAACTGGGAGAGCTTGAAAAAGAATTGAAAGAACAAAAGAATCTACAGACAGGGCTAATTCGAGTACCATCAGTTCCTATTAACACAGATGGTGTTAGCAAACTAGACATGTCTTTTCAGGCGAATAAAATTGCACTCTCGTTGTTCACAAATACTGCAGGCACATCTGCTGAAAATCTAAGGGAAAAACGGTTGACTAGGTTCTCACTAAACAACTCAGGTATTCAACTACGAATCAAAAATGATGGCGAGCTTGATTCAGATATACACATAAAATCGTTTACAGTTCACGACACTAGAACTGAAAAAGAAAACAAGTTTTCTGAAATTATCCCCTCCGGTAATAATGATGAGTATCAGTTTCTATGCAATCTAAAAATGAGTGGAGAAGAACAAAAACGATTGAAAGCCGTTCTAACGGTTGACAGCCCTTCTATGATTCTAGCATTGGACTATGTATTTGCCCTCAAAGAATTCCTTGATTATGGCTTTGCCAATCCGGAACTAGAAATTATGGACGAATCTGATGACGAAAGCTTGAACGATGATGATGAAAACTGCAATGAAAATGAAGAAGAAATGACTGATTCGACTGAAGAGCTTATACCACCCTTTAAGATCAAGCCTAAACAGCAAACCCCTGCAATGATCATTGAGTATCACGTAAATGTTGTAGATGCTTCAATCATATTGCTAGCTGATCCAAAATCTGAAGACTCTGAGGCCATTGTTTTCAAGGCCGAACACTTTATACTTTCTCAGGTGCAAACCATGGTTCTTTCAGCCAATAAAGTCGGTGTGTTTTTGTGCCGCATGAAGTCTTTTGATAGAAATAGGTTAAGAATTTTGGATGATTTTTCAATCACAACTACAATTGACAATCGTGGATCGTCCCCCAATTCAGAAATCTCGAAAATAAATATTGCATGCGAGCCCCTAGTTTTGAGATTAGCTTTAAGAGAAGTACTACTTGCTCTGGACATTGTGAAGCGAGCGTCTCTTCTATCTGCTCGAGTCAATACCGTACCTGAAACAGTTGTCAAAAATGAGCCAAAAACCTATTCTAGATTTTCTAAAGTTCAGAAGTTGAAAACGGCTGGATCTAAGACCCATACGTCTATTAATAAATCTAAGGCTCCAGGACGCCGAAACTCCGTACAAGCCCCGCGTGTGGACACCCCAATTATCAGAGGGCAGTCGCTTGTTGCTGAATTTGAAGGAATGAGATGTGTATTGATAGGTACTCTCTACGAACTTCCGATGCTAGATATGATGGCTAAACCGTTTATAGTCAAAGTGAGAAATTGGTCCTCGGATCTCACTATAGATTCCGGTATTGAAACATTTGTTAATATCTATAATTATGAGAAATCGGCCTGGGAACCTTTAATTGAACCTTGGGACCTAGGTTTACATGTTGCCAAATATCTAGATACAAACAATATGGCTATCAATGTATATTCTCGAAAGATGGCAGAGATGACTATTACTGCTCAGACTATATCCATTGTCAACACTATTTCTAATTATCTTTTTGAGGGATCTGAAGAGTTCCTCTCAAAGCCTCGAGACTCTATTGCACCATATCGCATATTGAATCAAACCGGTTATGATGTCGAAGTTTGGATAGACTATCCTGATAAAAGGGAGATTGGAGCTAAGACCTTTATCAAAGAAGGTACGACTATACCCTGGCGGTTCTATGACTCAAATACAGTGAGGGAAAATCTGAGTAATGATACCCAGAAGGTTAACCTGGGAATCAACCTTATATCAAGTTCATTCGATCCTATTAGAAACGTCTCAGTAACCACTGTAGGAGAGCACTTGTATACGCTTTATCCAAAAATCAACCGTGTCAGTCATAGAATGATGTGTGATGTTATTATGGATGACAATATCAAGTGTATTGTGCTGAGGTCCTCGTTGAAGTACGAAAATAAAACTGAGTTTGTGATAGAAATTGCAATCGGAAATGACCCAAGCTTGCGATGGGCAATCGAACCTGGTGGATACAGGGCAATCCCCATTGAACACGCATATGACAAAGCAATCAGTATAAGACCTGATCCTTCCCATGGATATGGATGGTCAAGAGAGCCAATGTATTGGAAAAACCTACTTTCTGGTCCGAAGTCTATCTCTTGCCTGCCTACTGATGTCACAAGTAGCGCCAAATTTTATTTCACAGCTACCGCTATATATGACAAATCAGTCCCCCTTACCCGTGTATACCCTGATATGAAAGTGGTTCTTTCCCCTCCGGTCCAAATCACAAACCTTCTTCCTTACGATTTTATTTGTCGCATATTTGATAAGACTACTGGGAAAGACTGGACAAAGTCTATTGAAAAAGGTGGAACGACTTCTTTGCACTCTGTAGAACTTTCTCATCTGATATTACTCAATGTGCATCCCAAACAGGCAGGCTATGTCAGTACAGACTTTGCTGTAATAAACAGCCCAACAAACGAAAAAAGTCGTCAGTACAAGCTACCAACAAGATCAACGGATGGACAGCGTCTGATTCTCAAATTACGCTATAAGTAAGTTAAAAGTTTGAAATTTTGTGGGTTTCTATTTACTAACTGAATTATTTAGCAACGATGAGTCTTTAGGGTCATCTTTGAAAGTACAAGTTTATTCACCGTATCTTATTTTGAACAAGACTGGCCTGGATGTGAAGATTCAAACACCACATAATACTGCCACTTCTAAAGTGAACTCTGTTGCCCACCAGTCTTGTGGCCGTGAGACCCTCCTAAAAATCGCGTCTCCTCAAATGTGGTCTTTTGACAGGGATGATAGAAGCAATAGAGCGACTATAAGAGTGGGTGATTCAAAATGGAGTGATCAGCTCAGTTTTGACGCGCTAGGAAAAGATTCCGATGTTGTGATACCTTCAAACACCAAGCAATCCGAGATTCATGTTGGGTTACACGTAAGCGAAGGCTCTGGAAAGTACAAGTGGACGAAGATAGTGACTCTTACTCCTAGGTTTATAATAAAAAACAATCTTGATTCTGATCTTCTTATAAGAGATCCTGGGTCTTCCAATATTATAACCGTCGCTGCAAATTCTTTACAACCTCTACATTTTCTAAAGACTTCAAATCAACAACAACTTATAGCATGTTTTTCTGGTGTTTCGTCTACCTGGTCGGCTCCCTTCAATATAAACAATATAGGTAGGGTGTTCCTGCGAATGTTACAGCACAATGTTGGATATGTCTTGTTGAAAATCGATGTTGTTCTGGAAAATGCCTCGTTATATCTACACATTAGTCGCTCAGACAAGAACTGGCCGTTTGCTATTAGAAATTTTACCAAACATAAATTTCAATACTTCCAAGCTAACCCTTATGTTGACGACAAAGGTCAAGAGCTTCCTACAAAGCCGCATTTTGAGCCTGTGTACTATGAAATCCCCCCTAAAAGTATGGTACCTTATGCTTGGGACTACCCTGCCGCACCTCTGAAAGAGCTTGTAATTAAAGCTAACGGGAGAGAGAGAAGAGTTCAGCTTGCTGAAATTGGAAATTTGCAACCTATGAAACTTCATGCTACTGCAGACAGTCCAGGTGGTATTGTTGATCTTAATGTTGTAGCTGATGGTCCTACCCAAACTTTAGTTTTGTCTGACTACGATCCCTCTTTGAGTCTGTATAAAGTCACCAAATCCCCTCAAAACACAGATAAGTTTGCAGTTCAAGAGGACGACAGTGAAGCTGAGTCCATTATTACAATTGCACTTGAAGGCATTGGAATTTCTTTGATCAACCGTCGTATGCAGGAGTTGTGCTACGTGACTTTGAGAGGTATCGAATTTCAGTACAGAAGCTCCGAGATTTATGAAACCTTTTCTATGAAAATGAAATGGCTTCAAATTGATAATCAGCTTTACGGCTGTGTGTATCCAATACTTTTGTTTCCTAGTGTTATCCCACAAAATGGAAAAGAAATGGAAACACATCCCACGTTCTCAGGTTCGGTGACCAAAGTAAAAGATGATAGCCATGGTGTTTTGTATCTCAAGTACGCTACTATACTTTTGCAACAGATGACTTTGGAGCTTGACGAAGACTTTCTATTTGCTTTTATTGAGTTTTTCAACTCAATTCGAGTCTTTAAAAACTCTGAAGACTCCTTGTGCGACCCCCAATTGGAAATACCTGAGCCCCTTACTGATGCCTCTGGATTGGACATGTATTTTGAGGTTCTTCATATTCAACCTGCCCAAATGGATTTGTCTTTTGTACGAACAGAGAGAATTAATACCGAAGAGAAAGCACAGTCGTCTGATAACGCGGTCATGTTTTTCTTCAATATTCTAACGATGGCTTTAGGCAATATCAATGATGCACCTGTTCGTCTCAACGCTCTGGTTGTTGAAAATGTTAGAACTCCCATGCCCTTGTTAATACAATCTATTACTACCCACTACAGTCAAGAGTTCTTTTCGCAGATTCATAAAATTCTAGGATCAGCCGATGTTTTGGGCAACCCTGTGGGATTATTTAACAATCTAAGTTCTGGCTTCATGGATATCTTTTATGAACCTTATCAAGGGTACATCATGAATGACAGGCCTCAAGAATTTGGTATCAGCTTAGCAAAAGGTGGTTTAAGTTTCATAAAAAAGTCTGTGTTTGGATTTAGTGATAGTTTTACCAAGTTTACAGGAAGTATATCTAAGGGATTGTCTGTTGCGACTATGGATCGTGCTTTCCAAGATAAAAGAAGAATCAAACGATCTAGAAATAGACCAAAACACGCCCTTTATGGATTAACTACGGGTGCTGACTCTTTTATGGATGGTATCGCAAGTGGTTTTACAGGATTAGCGCTTGCACCAGTCAAGGGTGCAAATCAAGAAGGTGCAATTGGATTTTTCAAAGGCTTGGGTAAAGGTATCATAGGATTGCCTACCAAAACAGCTATCGGATTTTTTGATTTTGCCTCAAGTGTTGGTGAAGGTGTGAGGAACACAACAACAGTATTTGATGGGACAGCAATTGAGTCTGTCAGGCCGCCTCGTTACATTTCTTCTGATGGAATTGTAAGATCCTACAATCAACGGGAAGCTCAGGGTCAAGCTTGGCTTAAATCTGCAAACAACGGGGAATTCTTCAAAGATAATTATGTGGCCCATCTTTCACTTACTGATACTGATAACGAAATGGTTGTGATAATTAGTTACATGCGGATCCTTCTACTGGATAGTTCTTCAATGACAACAGAATGGGAAGTAAGATTTAGAGATTTACAGGTGATCAAACTGGAGCGGAAAGGAATAACGCTAATTTTAAGAGGAGGTGTACAAGGCCCTTTCATTCCTATAAGGGATTCTCAAAACCTCAAATTTTTGACAAAAGAGATTAGCCAGGCAGTTCAGGAGTTTAACAGAAAATATCAAACTTTAGGTTAACGAGTTAATGAATTAGAAAAGAAAAGGAAAATATTATTAATTTATATGAGATATAGATAATCCTATGTATCTTTGTGATGCTCATAATGAGTAATGAGTAATGAGCAACGTGTATGTGTGTGTGTGTGTCAGTTCAATCAAACCAATGCTAGAATGTTTGGACATGAACAGGGCACATCTCTCAACAATGGTGTACAGTACATACAGTTGTTTAATATTGAAAAAGGATATCCGAAAAATCAATAGCATCCGTGCCTACTGTATATTTCATTCTTTCATTCGAGTGATGCCAAAAATGAACATAGGTATTATCTTCAAGTTTCCACTCAAGAACTGTTGCTTGGGGAACATCTTAAAGATCAACCAAGCATTTGTGTGCACGAGGCAGTGTGACTGCCGTCAGAATAAAATCCCCTGATACAGCAAAAAGTCTGTGAAACAGAAGGATTGCCAAAGTAGCCCAAGGCCCACCAGACTAAGGTTATATATATTACTGTACCCAAGATTTGAGGTATTTTGCAGATAGAAGCGAAATGGAAAACACACACTCCAAAAATGCAGTTTGAGCGTGAATCAGCTCTCCAACTTTCCGTTCGTTTATTTTCAACAAAGAAAGACTACAGAACGGAGCTCTGGAGACTTGCCGCAATAGCTGATCAAGAAATTTTAGGATTCCAGCCAGATGGAATAGCAGCTGCTGAAGATATTGGCACAATGTAGGCACGACGAACAAGGACCAAATTCAGTACGACGTCGAGACCAAATTTACAACACGATTGCTCTGCGTAAAACAACGGGCTAGAAAATCTTCTTTTGGACCATGGAACTAGTTTTGAAAGAAGCTGGACAACATAATGGAATTTTTTACAATGATTCCCAATGTATCAAAAGTGCTTCAGTAACTCACGGCGTGTTTCCTTACATATCAGTAAGAAACAATTATCATCCACCTACCTGTGATTAAGCAATGCACATAACACTAAGAACAAACAATACGAGTCAAAACTGAGACACTGGGTATTGCTACAATCTTGGACATTACCCAAAAACACAAAATTCGGATCGATGAAAATGTCGACGATCCGGAGTTCAATAGTCAGGTCAGATTTAGTTCAACTATATCAAAAAAAGCTAGTTGCAATAATTGTAGCATAGTTATTAGAGACTGCTTTACGTAGTGAAAATCCTAGGGCCTGATTCTATTTGCCATTTGAACAAGAATCAAGCTCTGGTAATACAACAGAATGATGAGTTGAACAAATAACGAAGAGTGACCTTACATGACCCAACTTGTCACTTAACAAAACAACCGCAAGTACATCTCACCAAATTTTGCGCATATACCAATCAATAGACAAATGAATTAAAAGACATCAATATATACAAACAGTCTTCCCTTCTTTGAGTAATATGTACACACTTCTAGTTTCACATTCACATTTCATAACAACCCTTCCTTCGCAACATTTTTGGTTCGGTTCTTCTTAGAGTACACGTTTCTGCACAGTAAATCCAGGTAGCGACTTTCTGGATGCCCATTCTAATTCTTTCATCTTTGGTCCATCTTCGACGACGTTGACCTTAACAATTTCTTTGATTTTCAGGATTTGACCTGCTGTTTGAGGGGTAACGCGACGGTAGACAACTCTGCCTGTCTTCTTGAGCCCTAGAGCCTTAGCCACTTTGGCAATGGATTGAGGAAGTCCAATAGTTGAACGGTGTTGATGAATTCTGTACCACATGTTGATGATGGTCTAAGCGTTTCGTTGAAGGATGAAGAAGAAAAAATTCTAGCGGTGAAAAATTTATTAGGTAACTTTCTTAGCATATCTTAGTCATGTCTGAAAACTAGCTTATGGTGTATGTCGTATCTTCACAAAGGTGTGGAGAAAATCACATTCACTTTTTTATCCTAGGTTAGTTCCATCAAAATTCATTTTATTTCTATGGTAAATCCAACTTTTCTCTTTCTCTTCCTAACACTCAATCATTTCGCACAACGAGTCTTAAAATTTATTTGATTGTATATCAAGATGGACATTACTAACTTTGAGAAACAAGAAACTCCTGTTCACGCCCCGTTTGCGCCTCCAGATAATGCAATTCCTCACCAATCAGCCATACTTTTATCAAATACTCCCGCAGCAGTGACGACAGCTTTAAGTAACGCTTACCCCATTGTTGCAGTTGCGGACAATATTTTCAGCCTTCTTACATGGACGTCCGAAGATCCATGGAAGTCGTTTCTTTTGGTGATAACTTGGATAACTCTTGTCTTGTACTACGAAACTTTCGTTGGGTTAATGTCATATCCTGTCTCTGTGGGCCTAGTTGTGTTCATAACGCATTATTCTTCTAAGATCGTTAATACAAGACCCAGTCTAGATGAAATTGTCAACAGATTAAATCAACTGTCAACTCGAGTATATCTGTTTCTGGAGCCTGTTAAGCCTCTTACAAAAGTCAATACTGTTGAGATCGCCATGAAAGTGGCACTATTAACCCCACTATACTTGCTTCTTTCATATCTCTTTCTTACACCTAAAATCATTCTTATCATTTCTGGTACGTTTGTACTGACTTTCCACTCACCACAAGCTCGGGTGACAAGAGCTATTTTATGGCGCTCGAGAACAATCAGAAAAGCTGCAGGACTGTTAGGTTTCTATCTTGCACCAACTAAGAAACTAAACAATCCCTACCCGGCTTCCTCTCTTTCAATCAAATCAGCCTCCACCACTGGTACGAAAACCAATCCTAAATTCACATTTGTATTATACGAACACCAACGAAAATGGCTGGGCGTAGGTTGGTCTTCTAATTTGTTTACATATGAACGCAATAATTGGACAGATGAGTTTCTTGAAGAGGCATCAGCACCTGAAGACTTCAAGCTTCCACCTGAGTGGAGGTGGGTTGACAAGAGTTGGAAGCTTGATCTTACAAATGACGGAGGTATCCAAGTGGAAGGAGAAAAAACTAAGGTGAATCCCAGCGATGATGAAGGATGGGTGTATTTTGATAATTATTGGAAGAAACCGAGCGTAGAAGACGCTTATGGAAAATACACCCGGAGAAGGAGATGGATCAGGAGTGCTGAGGTTGTCTCAAAATAAGACTGAAGTGAGTATGTTCCTAAAATGTAACATGTGAAGGAAATCACTAAATTGGATATGCTGTGTACACTTCTCCAAGATATTTATGTATATACAATTGATTTTGTATAAGTATATTCAGTGAGGTGTCCCAGAATTTATAGTGCATACTACTATACTGTACAGTACATGTATCAAATATTTATATTCAATTGTTATCTTTAATCTAGATGTTTCAAACTTCGTTCATAATCTTTCATATCACACCTAGTGCAAAATTAGATCTTTGGGGTGTTTTCAGTCAATATAGCTAACATGACAACGAAATATTGCTTTATCTAAACCAATTTGATGGTGGATAAATCCAACCAAAAAACATTGATACTTGCAATATCCAACTTTTGTTGAGCAGATTAGTTAAATAAATTCACTAACCGATTTGTGCCTTGAAAGTATTCAAATTAACGTATCTTGCTCAGGCACTATCCTACATATTTATAACTGAATAAACAAAATGAATTTATTTTCAAAGGATTAAAATATGTAAAAGATATATGTAAATCATAGATGATGTATCTAGAGCTTTGTCAGAAACTTCATACATTTGTTATTTTGGGCGGCATTCCCAAAAAAATCATTCATGATTAATTTTACTACTTGACGTTTCCAGTCATCAGAGGTGTACCATATAAATTTTTGTGTAATATACCAAGTTATTCGCTAAACTACATTGATACGATTGGTATAAATTAAACACTTTTTTCAGGTTCTTGCTAGTAAAGTACAGTATAGAAAGGTTGCAGCTATAATTTTATAAAAATTGAGATATCTGTTTTTTCTGGTAAGATAGCCAGCAATTTCAAAAAGTATGTTCATGCTTTTTACCTAACTTTACAGATATCAATCACAATCATCAGATTTTAAATAAATTCCAAAAGTGTTCCAATTAAACCTTTTCACAAATTTCAGATGGTTCATTGCTAAAGTTACTGAATTTTGTGTTCATATTCATGCCTTAGTACCCAACTTCAATATTCGCAATATCGTGTAGGATACTAGTATGGGCTTGAGGGGAGTATAACCATATTTTAGTTAGACTTGTAAACAGATTCCAGCATTTTTTGTTAGTGCCTTCAGCAAGTCTTATAACTATACTCATATTTCAATGTTTAGCACTTCCAATTTCAATATTTCGTGTTAGTTTCTAAAAAGTTATAAGCTGCTATTAGGCTCATTGGAAAAGTATAAAGGATGAGGTTTTCCCTTCAAAAGGATGTTAATTATCTTGTCAACAAATTCAATGAATATGACTGATAAAAATACTTCTTACTATTCAACTATTAAGCCTCCAGGCCAATGCCAGCTTAAGACAGTCATTCAGAACCGCTGCAGATGCAGTGGTACTTTCACGGGAGGTGTTGATGGTGACAAACTTGACAAACAGATAAAAAAAATTCTCCAAACCCCTTTTAGCAGTGCAAAAGCTCATGAGCTAATACCAAACGCTTATTCTTCAAATGTCTCCAGGGTTTCGTCAGAATCATTGTCAACAAACGTCTCACTGAGTCCTACAACTACTACATACTCCACCGTTAGTTACAATTCTGAGAAATACTCTTCGGTAAATATGCCAAAGTATGTGGAACCGATAAAGCCAGTTCCAGCTTACTACAAGGCACACAACTCAAAAAGGAAAGTTGATCCAGTCACAGTCATGTTTGACAACTCTTACGAAATATTGGGCTTTACCCACCTTCAACACAGCTCGAATATACAACCTAATAAAGCACAGTGTGAAGTCTACAACATCAAGATCAAAATTGATCCTGCCACTCATATGTATGGACGCAAGTATATTGTCCGTGACTCAGAAGCCAAAGGTACTCTCGACTACAATAGATTTCAAATGACCCCGCCACAACTTGGGCCAGGTTCACCTCCTAATTATTTTTGGAAAATTCCTAAACGATATAATTTACTTGATGCCGAACAAAACTCATTTATGGATTTCGACACTTATCCTTGCAACAAAAAAATAAATCCCTGGGATATTCAAGCCCATGAAGATGGAAGAGATCCTGCGGCAAATGCCAAACAACACTCTAATCAGCCAATAAAATCTTTTTGGAAAAGATTGTTTGGATAAACTGTTATATTTCTGGGCTGCAAATCTAAACCTCTTGCTTTTCTAGGATGGTCTTGATCGATTTTCGGCTTTTATGTAAATACATTAATTGTAAAATTGTTAGTTTCAGGTTTATCATAAAAGTAATATTTATAACTTATTTACACACATAGATTCAATAAAAAGTATCTGGTAACAATCGTTATACAAGTATAGCGTATGAGGTACGTATTATATCAATATTTAACGAATATATTGAGGTGAAGATATGTGTACATCTAAACACAGCAATGGAGAGCATATTTTAGGGACAAAATGTGTTTTACACTATTCGACAATCTAATATGGCTTGAATCTGTGTTTGTCCCGTTTCTCCTTCTTTTCTTTCTTAGCTTTGGATTTGTGTTTTTCTTTCACTGCTTTGCTAGAGCCTTCAATCATATTTATGTCTTCATCTTCTATCCAAGGCTTGGATTTGAAGTATGAATGCTCACAATTTAGGCCATTCACATTCCACAATCGGACGACACCATCTTCACCTCCAGTATATAGTCTGTTGTTCTTGTCATCCATGTAAACACTTCTAGCAACCTCTTCTCCATGACCACCTTCCAACACAATTTTGCTTTCTAAATCGACAGTTTCGTTTATGAATGGTATTAGTTGCATATTTTTCTTTTCGCAATTTCCGGTAATAAAGTACCCTGGATATAGATCAACAACATATTCACAATCCCAACTTTCTCTAATATCGCCGAACTCGACAGGCTCAGGCTCTGGCACATTTTCATCGGGATGCGCCATCTGGTATATGGAAAAAGTCTCCATATGTGATAAGGCGTATATCCGCTTCTCAGACAAGTAACCCATTGAGTGAATTGAGGAGCCGTTGTTAATAGTCTGGTATATCGCATCATCCTCGTCTTTTAATGAGCTGTTGTATACATTCACTAAACCGTCTGTGGACCCTGAAAGTAAAGCGAATTCATCTGTAGGATGAAATTTGATATCTGTAACATCGTCATTATGAGAGTCGACATAAGAAACCTTTGTTTCTTTAGTGTTCCTAAGGTCCCAAATGTGAACACCGGCGTCTACTCCTACCAACTCCGTACCTGCAGCGACATTGTTCAATTTGGTATCTAGACAAAGTATAGGTGTTCCTTCAGCGTAATTAAACTGCAGTGCAGCTTTGTTTGACGATGTTCGAAAGTCCCAAACCTTGATTCCATCAGCCCCGCCAGAGGATATCACAGTTTGTGGAGAAAGCGGTTTAAGCGCTGTTATTGTATTGGAAAATGCATTTCTAATTTCGCTTATGGAACGAGAAAGGTCCCAAGAGAGAAGATGGAGAGAATTGTTTGACACCGAAGCAGCTAATCCCAACGTAGATTGAAGTGGTGAAATATGAAGAACATAATCTTCTGATGATAGTCGTATTTCAGCAGATTGTCTGACCATTGAAAACTGAAATTTATTGCTTGTAAGCTTTACTTCTGGAAGAATGGTACGGATACTTCAAATTTGCTAGATTAAGATCTTTGCAAAAGCCACTGCGAATTTTTGGCCTAGTCATGTCTTGGAGCCAAAGTTAAACTCCCAATTTGAATAAAACTTGCACTATTAAGAAAAAGCTTTAAATCTTAAAACACAAAAGAAATTCACATGTCGCTGCGCGGTACGAAACCGACACATAGGGACAAATCCAAGATACCTGTGCAACAGTTGTAATAAAAGAGTGCAAGTCAGGTATATATTGACCTACAGTTCATGTTATTATATTTGAACATAGCCAATATAAATAAGAGTTCATGGATAGGTACGTACAGTACTGTACATGACGGTGTATAAGAAGCCTGTTGATAATACTATCATACACCTTGAAAAATATCGATATATATATATAATTATATCACAGGGACCTAGACTCTTCTTCAATGATCAACATCCTCCGCTGTAATGGCATTTTGACGTTTAGCTGCTCTGGAAAGTGTTATGAATTGTTTCTTTGGGAATCCGTACGCTAATATTGTTTTATTCCCACATCTCGTAACACACCCTCGAACTGGAGTCATATTCCCCCATATGCTTACCACTTTTCTCAGCTGTAAAGCTTTTCTTGACATTTTCTTTCTGCCTAGCAAAGGTCTTGCTGCACTCAATTTACGCCTAGGAGGGATGAAATCATGTTTCTCCCTCTCACGCGCTTCTAATGGCTTCGGGGGTTCAAGTGAGTTGAGTGTACCGTTTTCTTTCTCAAACTTTCGACGAGCGGTGTCATAATAAAACTCTGTTCTCCTACAAAACCGCCCAAAATAATCTTTCATTCGAATTTTGACGTGTGGAGGTTGATGATCGTCAAAAGCATACACTTGACGAGGTTTAAACAAGTCTATGAGGTTTTGCAATTCAAGTTGAGAAGAATGCCTGGAAAAATTAAATCTAATATAACATGGAAGCAAAACATTGTGATCAGATGATTTTCCTTTAATATATTGAGTTCCTATTTCAAGAAGGGCTTCATTGATAACATACTTGATTTTTGGTGGGCCAGCATCAAATCGAATCATAGGTTTTTCTCTTGAGCGAATAATAAAATTCTTTTTATCAGGAAGTTTCTCGAATGGAACTCTATATACATCGATTGGTTCCATTAAGTTATTAAACCCCTTTTCGACTTTAAATGAGTCGTCTTTCTCAACAGGTTTATTTCGTTCTTCATTATTCATAGCAACCGATACTTTCACGTGCACAATGCCTTTGATATCTCTGACATTGCAATCACATCCAGGACCGCATGATCGAAAGCGAGTTCTGTCCCGTGTTAGGCATGCTTTAGAAGGGTCGATTCGACTGTTGTCTGATCCGGCGCTAGGAGTACAAAACAGTGGTCCAAGATCCCAGATATCTTTTTCTGAAATGTTTTTGAATTGTTGATAAGTAGTTTCTTCTACATGGATATTGACATTAAAATATGCGAATAGTCGTAACCAAACATCCTCAAACCCTAATGTCGAAAAATAGAAAGAGAATATTGTGTTTACAGGATACCTCTCTATTAGATTTATAAGCTCTGTTATCGCAGTCGCATTGGGTTTTAATACCGTCGTTGGGTCCCTTCTGGCACAATTCATTTCGAAATATATATTGTCTAAAATCGAAGGTCCGAATATATATGGGTACAGCACACGACTATGCTTCAACTGCTCAATATTCCAATTTTCTAATCTGACATCTCCTGTATAAAGAACCGATTTATTGCCCCTCTCAAATAAAAACATAACAGATCCAGGACAGTGATTGGCATCGAATAAAGTAACTTTGATAAACTCATTTTTTATTTTTATCATTTGAGGAGTTCCAATAGGAAGAACTTTGAGATAATCTATTCCGCGTTGATCATCTTTCAGATGTTTGTACTTAAGGGCTCTACCAGTTTTGTTCTTTCGCCATTTTTCTCGTGAAGTGAGCACCAGCTATAAAACACGCGTTAACTGACTGAACACAAACAAAAATATCAAACATACCTCCTTGGTAACAGCACTACAATAAATAGGAACCGTCAATCCGGACTCTTGATTAAGCCCGTTCATATGATCTTCATGGCAATGAGACAGGAACACAGCCGAAAGAGGCGGTAAATGACTTGGGCTTCTAAAATAATCAACTGCGGGCCAGGTTAATATTTTTTTTCCAACCAAAAAAATCAAATAATTATAGAAAACATACCTCTGATCTCCGGGAATTCATGTATATACCCATAAAAATCCTAACTCGTTAGTAAAAGTCATTTAACTACATGAGAGTAATCTTACCATGATGGTGAGTTAAGTAAATCATTGAGCTACCGAAGGTTCAAAACGCCATATATACTTTGCAAAAATATATGGAGGAACAAAACATAACTAACGCGTTTTGAATAAATAATTTTTTGGCGTTCATGCGTGCTCTACACGTGAAGACCGCATGGGACCTATTTACTCAAAAAGGGTTTATGACACTAGCCAAAAAAATATTACTTAAAATATATTATATAATATATCAACTTTTTTACCAAGTACTGTATTTACAATCCGTGGAGTTTTGACGCTAAGAACCTCCTCCAAGGTTTCCCAATTCAGTTACTACAAGCTAAATGGCAGATTTTGGATCTTTAACACACAGGCCTTTCTAACCTGATTTGCGTCAAGTAAAATTATAGTACCCAGTGGCTAGAGAACGATGGAAACAGATATCCAGGATGTCTCAGTTGATCCTTTAGAGCTTTTGGATAGACTCAATACTCTCTTTGATGGCTTTGAAAAAAACAGGGACTTATATCAGGGTATACTGAGAGATCTAGATCAGTTTCAGGAACTGCCTCAACTACTTGATCCAATTCTTGCAACTATTGTTCCAAAACTAATAGTTAATCTGGGAACTGATAGCAAAGGTGAAGCAGCAGCCAATGTTCTTTACATCCTGTGCAAGATTAGAAGTTATAAAGTCATTGTTCGATTCTTCTCTTCAGATATTCATCACTTGATTCCCCTCATATCTGCATTAGAAAAAGGTTCCAGTATTTGGCAGTTGCGTTATGTTCAGCTTCTATGGCTTTCTGTTTTAATTTTAGCTCCATTCAAACTTGATTCTTTTAACGTCGAATTGAAAGAGAGAATATTTTTATTAGGTATGAAATATTTGTGCATTCCAGGGAAAGAGAGGGATGCGGCAAGCGTTGTAATTTCCAGGTTTGCAACAAGACTAGACACCAAGGCGATATACATGAAACAATTTACTGCTGAAGTAGAACAAAAATGGAACCAGAGCATATTTGCAAAGTTAGGATATCTTCGAACCATTGCTAATATGACAAGACTTCTTGACCCTACTGACATATTACAATATCTTGATGATATTGTAGAAAAGTATGTTATAGAGTTTGATGACGATACGCCTGGAGTTAGTAAGCTTGTCACAAAGGTGATTGGAAGAGTGGCCGTCATTTATATAAAAAACGGAATAGGACGTGAGGAACGAATAGAAGACATAATATCCAACTTGTTTGATCGACTACAAGAAAAGGATACGGTAGTACGGCTTAGTGCTTCTAAGGCACTTGCGAATATCACATCTTCTTTGCCATTAGAACAGCAAGATGACTTGGTTCAGATGACTCTTCATAATGTTACCACCCCCGATAAGCTAGGCCCTATATCAACAGGAGATTTATCTTACTTGGATCAATTTAACCTTGAGTCTCTCCCTTTATGGCATGGAACTTTACTTCTAATTGCTGAGTTGCTTCAACGGAAACTACTAATTCTCAAGTCAAACTATGACAGAATCGTAGAGATAGTTGAAGCTGGTTTAATTTTTGAGCAAAGGAAACTGACTTACTCGACTGGATCAAATGTTCGTGATGCATCTTGTTATGTAACTTGGTCGTTTTTCAGAGCTTTTCCTGATCTTCCATCGACTACTTTTGAATCTCTCATTACTGCTTTAGTCAAAACAAGTTGCTTCGATAGAGAAACTAATGTCAGAAGAGCTGCAGCTGCAGCAGTTCAAGAAGGGATTGGCAGACACCACGATCAAACTTATGGAATCCCAATTCTTCAAGCTTTGGACTTTTTTAAGCTTGGTAACAGACAAAATTCTTATATAGACATTGGCTCTACAATGTATTCTTTAGGGTTCAGCAATGCTATCAAACAACATTTGATTGAACGAGTAATTGTGTCCTGGGATTCGGCTGTTTCCCGGTTGGGTGCTATTGCAGTTGCTACTCTGGTAAATAAACACCAAGAATGTGAGGAGTGGATAATAAATAGGGTTGTGGAGATGTTGACTGACTCAAATCGAGATATTGCTCCTCAAATGTTATACTTGATTGGAGAATTAAAATGTGCAGTACGGTTATCTCAGTATACTGGCCTGAAAAGCGTTCAAAAGTTTTCACAGGATGATAGAGAGCTTGCAGAAGGATATGTGCATTACTTGAGTGACTTAGCTAGGAACGATATTTCAGGTTTAGCGTTGATACATCGACAATTGGAAACCATAATGAGACAAAAAGAGTGGGTGTCAATGGACTTGGATTTGCGCTCAATTGCAAATCAGCTAAAGTTTGATTCAATTTACGAAGATTGGTTGGGTTATGTTAGACAAGGAGTGCATGGGTTTGTTGTTTATTTCTCGGGTCTGACTAACCAAGAATATACTTCATTTGTATCTAGATACAAAGAGGTGTTGTTAGAAATGGTGAACGATGTATCTATTCACATGCGAAATCGCTGTACAGGATTAGATAGCTTGACCTATTTGTTAAATCAATGGGAAGATTTAATTACAGATGACGATATTGATCTAATCATCAGCAGTCTGGATGATTATACTATAGCTTCACAAGGTGATATAGGCTCTTGGCTCAGGTCGTCTGCAATAAAAGCCGCTACAGTTTTCACATCAAAGTACAATATTTCAGATGACAAGCGAGATGATATTGTAATACGTTTACTTAGGATATCTGCTGAACTACTAGACTCTACTAGAATTTTGGCATTAACTGCTCTTGGAAGCATACCATCTTCTCTTCCGAGATTAAACACTTTTTTACACGATTCTGAATTGCTTGCCACATTCAACAATAGTGTTGATCAGTTTTTTACCAAATTTTTACGAATACTAGATCTTGACCTTCCGGATAAGTTCTATAATGAAATTGTTAAAGGACTGGTGTACACCAGTGGAGCTCGGCATGCTACTCAATCACTCTTGCAATACTCTTTAACAGCCATATCTTCTTATTTGCACACATCAAATGTTTTGAGCCAAATGAGGTTATGGAATTCTATTTTGACCCTAACAAACCCGCGCACTCAACCCTTAGTTTTTGTTGAGTCATCTCTCAGGCTACTTGCACAACTATTTGACTCTGGACTAGAACCACCTGAAGGTCTTGAAAAAAAGGTTTACATCAACGTTTACAACGCGCATATCAACACCAAAAATATTTCGAACAGGATAATTCCAGCAATCAAAATATTTGCAGGTCTTGCAGTTATGGGCAATAAAGATGCGTTGAAAAGACTTATACACTTATGGAAAAACAAGAAGATACCCTCTGTTAGTGTCGCTGCTGGAGAAAGTGTCTTTGAAGTTTTCATGGAGTTAGGGGATGAAGACAGTGCTGAAAAAGTGAGCGAAGAAAGATATGATGAGTTAGATATTTGAAAACAAGATTGTGCATTCAGTATATCGATATAACCTATGTTAACCTAGAATATTGTTTACTATCTTACGCTCTTTGTTTGGCAGTCATGTTAGACACTTAATTTTGAGGCTTTCATAATATTATCCCAATGAGAAACTCAGATAAACCTATCGAATAAAATTGACTATAAAAATTCATTCTCTACTTTGATAGCTTCGGAAAATCCCGAAAATTCAGTTAAATAGTTAGGCTATATAACCACAAATGCATATATGTTAAGACTGGTCCTCATGTCTTTTTTTATAATTGTTAATGTCACTACTTAATGAAAGAAAATTTTGGGCTTTTAAATTTATATAAATTACATAGAGTTACATACAAGAGTGCTTGAACCAGTGAACTTACTGCTACTTGTAGCCAAAGTAGTGTTTCACTTTCGGGTAATATGCGACTATTCCGACCAGATTGGTATGAAGAAAGAACATCTATAAGTTTAGGCATCTTTATCAGTAAGAGGTTACAATCAGATGAATTATACATATATTGCACAATAAACATGTTGAAATACTTCAATAAAATAACTCTTACAGCACATGGTTGACGGGGGTATTCAAAAACTAGCCAATAATATGCCAATGGCCTCTTCTACAAAGTGATGCAAACCTTTGAATATGATAGATCATATACTACCGCTAAAATTTTACTAGTTAATTTACAATTTTGATAATTGTGCTATTGAAATAAAACTAGTTGATAATGCTTCAGTAAAAATATAACAACTAAAAATCAGATAACAATGGCTTTTACATTTGACCAATTTTTTTGCTAAAACAAACTTGGATATTATAAAATAATCCGGTATGTAATAAATATCAGATTATATTATTGTGAAAACATTCGTTACTTTATATCAACCCTATGCACCTTTTATTATACACTAACACAAAGCTCTTACTACACAAATTTCAAAGTACAAATTTATCCTCAGATTTTGAGTTTTCCACTGTTTGATTTTAGATCTAAAATAAAGTAATCTATTTCCGTAAGTGCCCCACTTAGCTGACTCTCTCATGAGTTAAGAAAGTATTTCAAAAAAATAAAAGAAATGTATACTTATCTATGTGAAAAATAACATAAGAATAAACAATTGAGAAATTCAAAGACTTATGATGAAAGCCTGAACTTCATCCAAGTTTGACTTATTTATTATCTTGCTAATGAATGTATGTTTCATTGAAAAAAGTATTAATTGTCAACAACTAGAACAACATTTATTCAACTATACAAAAGATTTATATATATAACAATCTGTTGTAGAAAACTAAGTCAAAATTGTTCCCCAGTTGAATTTAGTTATGATATTCTTTGTGTCTTAAACTTACATGTATCTAATGGCTTTGATCAAGCCAGTGAACAGATATATTGGAAATTAAAAAGAATATTTTGCTGAGCATAGAGTATGACCTCATAAAAGAGGTAAGATCGAAAAATTTACTTGTGTTTTTGCAATAACTAAATATCTCAATAATATAATAAAATATACCACAAGATCCTTACCTGTACATATTGAACCTGCTCAGTCATAACTGTTCACCCATATATAGAATTGCTTACAGTGCGTAATGCCTAAAATAAATTTCCTATTTCTGAACTCTTGCAAAATTGAGCTTCATTTTAGACTCTGTTCGGACTTGACAAGAATTGCCTCAAACTCATGCATAGAACGTACTTTTCCAAAAAGTTTGATTTAGCATACACCTGGATATTCATTACTTATGAAAGTAAACTTTCTTCACATTGGTGAAATTGTGTAACTAGTTAACACCTAGCGCAAAACTTGAGAGTTTTTATAGTCATGGAAACTGTTCACATTGCAGCTCGTAAGATGTCTGGTCCTTATATATAGCTATGCCCAACTGCCAAAACTTTCTTTTATTCATATTATATCCTTACATCTAAATAATACGGTCAAACATTTATGCTGATACGTAACGCACCATTTGCTAAAATACTTCATATTTTTGCCATCTATACAACTTTTTTTGTTAAACATTCAATTAAAATACTGTTCATCTGCAAAGTACAATATTTTATTGTATATTACTAAATAAGCAAAATCTTTGCACAGATTCAAATAAATTTGTATAACATTTTTCTTGGCTCAAAGCTTTCAATCAAGCACGTTGATTTGGCAATGTATCAGTTATCCAGTCCATTTGAGGTCTCTTGTTGGCTTTTAATTACAGCCAAAATAGAGAGTTTGAAAATCAAAGTTTTGTTATTTTTCAATAGTTGACATTTTGAATATTCGTGTTCTAACACTGTATTACATACGTTATATATTTAGTATCAATTTCTACTGTTAGGTTACAGTGAATGTGACTAGTCGTTTCATCTTTCTAGTAATATATCTGGCGATGGTATTATGCTCAATGGGACAAGCGTAATCCTCAGTGTAAAAGCACAATTTGTAAGTAAACATAGTCACGCATCTTTGAATCGTTTCTAATAACTTATTATTTCACAAGCAGACTAACATAGTAATTCCAAATTTTGCGCGAGACTGCAGTTTCTGTTCAAAATATGTTCTATCATATGACATAATGAACGTATGGCACTATATTTGATTCTCAGTTTTTCAGGTTTTCCTCATCCCACTGGCTGTCGAGGCAATTTCGATCATAAATACCAGCTTGTAATTCCGTACTGTTCAACTACTATCTTCAGAGTTTCATGGATCATATTAATAGTGGAGGCACAGAATTTAACCCCAGGCACTTAAATGTATTTCATATTTGGCTTCATTTTGTTTCATGCAGATTGCAATTTTTCTAAAGAAATAATTCTGCTTCTTCACTATTAAGCCCTCTCATTATTTTAGTAAACTACAACAAGTTTCCAGCAATAGGTTGATATCAAAGTTAACTGAGAGATTATTTCTACTGTTGACATATGTATGATAAACTTCTTTCAATACATAAGCTTGGGCATATTATTGCTTTGAGCAATTCAAAATTTCCATTATGGAATTCTAAAACCAACCAAAAGACGCTGAAATTGTTACAGCTGGCATTTTTAAAATGTAACTAGAGGTTTCATCTCAAGATCCCGAAGAAACTTATCTAGGAGAAACAATGGCATATAACACTTCTTTTCAGTGTTCTCATCCTTTCAAACATGGATACTAATATGGCAATACTTTGTAAAAAGCCCCGAAAAAGATTTTGGCCTGATAATTGAGATTTTTTTGTATTACGCACACAATTTTTTCTTGAAACAGTATTTACAGTTCAGATAATACAAACATGCAAAATAAAGTCACGAATAACATTAGGTTTCACTAGAGACTCAGCTCAATTTTCCAAAAAGCTTCTAAAAATTTCAGAACTTTATCCCCAATGAACAGAAATTGGTCTGACCGCGCGTTTCAAATTGCAGTGTGAAAACTGAAATGATCACAGCTTTATGTATAATATTTAACTCTATTAACTACTACAAAAACTATATAAACCGTTAAAAGGCCCTCCAACACTGGACTGTTCATCACCTTGTTTAAGAATTTTTTTACTCGAGCTGGCCTCTATCAAACAAAATATAATAGCACACCCAACAGACACAGCTTTTGCTAAGAATTAATAGACCAAAATGCAGCTACACTTTCTTATTACCAGTGCCATTATTATGGCCGAAATGGCTCAGGGAGCCATGCTCCCGTCAAATATGAAAAGAGGTTTAGGACTTACATCTGCTGGAGGCTCGTCGGGGGCAGCCATTGGAGGCTCATCCAATAGTAATAATGCTGCTGTCAGTGGAGGGTCTACAGGAGGTATGGTGTCGGGAAACACCGCCCAAGGTGGTTCATCTGGATCTGCTCAAGGTGGAAATGCTAACGGTGCTGTTGCCGTAGGAGGAGGTGCATCGCGTGAAAAAGCAGCTCAAGTTTTTCAAGCCGCTCAAGCCCCTCAACTAGCTCAAGCCCCTCCAGCATCTCAGGCTCCTTCTGGATCTGGGTCGGGAAGAAGTGGTCCATCAATTGCTGGGGGCGTTGGTGGTTCGGGAGGTGCCTCTGGCGCTGATGGCCGAGGAGTAGGAGGAGACGGTGGAGCGGGTATTGGCGGTTCATATAATGGGCAAGGTGTCGGGGGTGCAGGCGGGGTCGGCTTTGATGGAGGTGCTTCGTTAACAACCTCGTCAGATGGTGTTAAAGTTGGAGATGTTATTAATGGCTACAGAGTTATTGGTATCAGCTCCGGTAAATCAAAAAAATAAAATCTTTACATCTCTCAAAATCGAAAAGCTGATCCCATATTTTCATCCATTTTTTGGCTAATAATTTTCTGCGGCCACTTGCGTTCTCTAGTCTTTTTTCTCTGCTTTTCCTTCTCAAATCACAGTTCTTGTGGAACTATTTTTTCAATAAGCATTTTGCAATATTTTGACCTTTCTTAAAAAATTTATAACAGCTTGATTTGAGATATAAATTTGAATGTCATATTCATTAATAACCAGAACCAGCTTGCAATATAAGTTTTTTGTATTGTAAATATTTATTCTATTTAGTGCATTTATCGCATATGGTAAGACTACAGCTTTTGCATATCTTTCAAAAACATTGAAGAGGTTTTCGAGTGAGCTATAACGCTGAACTATCATATTTTCAACTGTAAAACGTCTCATTTTTTCAAAAGTTTTATTGCAATTTAAGATCACAGAAACTTATGGGCCCTGGTTACAAGAACCTCGGAATGCACAGTTTTTTCTATTGAAAAGCTCTCAAGGTAGTAAACAATTGCGCTCACTTTGACCTTTTTTTCAGTCCTCTTACTAGCTCGCAACTATGCAGTTGAAACGCAAATGTTCGGCAAACTCTGTACAATATTTTCCTAAGCATATATTTGGAGTTTTGGTCAGTCGTTCTCAATATCTTGATGCAAAACATATAGTATCTGCTTTTTTCCAGCTGTAAATGTTGTCATAGGATTTTCCGACATAATTGTAAATTTTCAAAGGAAACAAAAACAAACTGAAGCTCAAAAATATATTTCACGGTAATATTTAAGCCGTTAAAGATAGTTTCCGGCTATTTATACGTGTATTATACCAGATCTGCACTATTGAAAAACAGATTTAATTGCGTTATAATATTTTCATCGCAGTAATAGATTGATTACAATTTTAACGCTATTACAGCTCTCTCCAAACTCATGAGAAATGCTTTGTCAATCTTCAGAACGCAAACTATAAGATATGTTTGTACTTACGTCAATGGAAACAGATATATCTGTAAATATTTTTATTCTGATGTTGGTAAATTTTATGAGAATCAATTACTGTACCTATTGCATAGAGAAATCACATACATTCTACCATACACGCATTATTAAAAGAACAAGGCTAGTATTATCAGATCCTTAATCAGGCATATAACTTCAGCAAATAGTGCAAACGTAGTCTTATAAATCTATTTTGTCAAAACAATCTTCCTACACACAATTAAGTACGACAGTTATAGGAAGATCATGGCCTTGAGTGAATTGCCCGAACTGGTTTAATCCTGGAGTTGAACCTTATTTTTTTTTTTTTAAAGTTTACTAGAACTAATACCGTAAGTATTATGTACTATCTACCCAAAAAGATCAAAATACGTACACACACAGAAAAACATTAATAATTCCTTGCCCTGTATGGACCCAGCAATAAATTGTTGTTAGCTCGCTAATGGCCCATCGGCATCTTTTTGAGCTTATATGCGTGCATCTAGTACAGTTAACAATGTCGAGAATACTAACTGCTCGGTTGGCTAGAAATTGCTGCCTTACTTCCAGAAGCTTAAGGTACAAAAGTGTTTACTTTTATTCTAGCGACTCTGGAAACAATTCCAATGGCAGAAAAGAACTTCAAAGCTCAGAGGTTCCATCATCGAGGATTTCACGATTGATGCATTACGGTGGATTAGCTACGAGTTTGGGAATTGGAGCAATTGGTGAATCACTACTTAGAGTTGCTGGGTCTGGGTCTAAAGGATCTGTGCTGCTGTCGCCTGCAAATTTACAACGCATGGTTAAAAAGTTGACGCAGATGAGAGGTGCTGTCTTAAAAGTTGGCCAGCTGCTATCCTTTCAAGATGATAAATTTCTGCCTCCAGAGATCCAGATGGTACTACAAAAAGTTCAGAATGGTGCAAATTATATGCCTCCGAGACAGCTTGAACGGGTTATGAAAGCAAACTTAGGAAAGGAATGGAGATCTAAATTTGAGTCATTTCAAGATGTGCCAATCGCAGCTGCATCTATAGGACAGGTTCACTCGGCAGTTTTGAAAGATGGAACGAAAGTTGCAGTGAAAGTCCAGTACCCCGGAGTGGCCCAAAGCATTGATTCTGATTTGGACAACTTGACCATTTTACTAACAGCGTCTAGTTTGTTGCCTGAAGGATTGTTCCTTGACAAAACAATTGACAATGCCCGTGAAGAACTTAAATGGGAATGCGATTATAAAAGAGAGGCTGAAGGACTAAACAAATTTCGCGAACTGCTCAAAGATGATGAAGTATTTGTTGTTCCTAAGGTTTTCCCTGATGTAACTACCGACCAGGTACTTACAATGGAACATATGGACGGTGTGGAAATCACCGCTAAACTATCAACACTCACTCAAGATGAAAAAAACTGGATTGCATCGAATATCATGAGGCTCTGCCTTCTCGAAATTGCCAAATTTGGCTTCATGCAAACAGATCCTAACTGGGCCAACTTCCTATATAACGCGGAGAACAAAAAAATTGAGCTTTTAGATTTCGGAGCGTCCAGATCTTATTCACCTGAATTCATTAAGAACTACTTAGGAGTACTAAGGGCAGCTGTGCGCGGAGACAGAAAACAAATTGAAATGTACAGTTTGAAGCTTGGATATTTGACAGGACTTGAGTCGGCATCCATGCTGAATGCACATGTTGATTCTATTTTGGTACTTGCTGAACCATTTTCTGCTAATGGCCCGTATGATTTCAAGAATCAGACAGTTACAGACAGAGTTAGAAGTAACATTGGGGTTATGCTGAAAGAAAGACTTACACCTCCACCAGAAGAAACTTATGGCCTGCACAGGAAGTTGTCTGGAGCTTTTCTTCTTTGCGCTAAGCTGCAAGCTACTATCCCGTGTTCTGAGTTATTCAGAGATATTGTTGGAATTGATGAAAAGGCTTGATGGTGTTACTGTTATAGTTTAGCCATCACTATTGTATATAATTTGATCAACCGTTACATGCCGTAAACATATTCCAGAAGACGGATTCCCTTAAATGTATTTGAAACGAACATCAAAGCAAGCTACATAGCTTAGACACAATAAGTTAATACTTTTAGCACTAAATTAAGGTTGAACACATCAACAAGTAATGCTACGTTTTGATAAAGTGGCAGTTCAAGTTAAATCTGAACGTTTTACTGTTGGTATTTCAGACTAATAGAAGCCAGGTTGTCAAATGCAAGTAGGGATACTGAGTAAATTTAAGTCTCTATATTTGAAGATCATTTGTTAATGATGCAAAATCTGGCCAATCACACTTCCAAAAGCCTTCAACGGCAGACCATCGAGGGACAAGTGAAGGTGACCTAAAAGAAAAACTTTCTTCTAGAGCCTCAACGTTAAACAATTTGTCAAAGGGTCGTTGTAGGTTTACAGAAAAGCGACCATTGTGCTCTTACAGATCTACAAATAAATCTATTGAAATTAGTTTAAATCAGGTTTGGGTCGTCAAATAGAAATCATAGCGATGAGCACACCGAGTTTAGGAAGTTTGATGGGCAACTCGGAATATTATCACTCAAATTAGAAAACGCCAAAAAAAAGTTTAAGACCTTTTTACCGTATTGGGATTATTGCTGACCAAATTGGTCAACTACAGCCGTTTGAAATTAACCACTGCAAAAAAGGTTTCACATTGGTCATACTCTACCCAGCTAGACGGAGCTATCACCATGTTTTGGACGCGAAAGATGGAAATAAGAAGGCAAGCTGGTCTTGCAGAAGCTGGAGGAACACACTTACCAGAATACCAAGTTCAATATTTTTATGTTTAGTAGTTTACTAAGAGCTCATAAACAGTTTTGGGATGTAACAACTCGAAAGAATTTGGTAGAAAATTTGGCCACACGGTGAATTCTAGACTATTTTCTTTCCTTCGTTCAACTTCAACTTTGTATTTACTTCAGCATATGGAATCTGCTTTTACACAATCCTTATAGTAATATAAGTGATGCAATGTGTAGCATCACCAGTGTAGATGAGCGGCACACCATTCAGCTTGAAAAGGAGGGAATTCGTATCTAACAACGTCTACCATCAGTCTTACGTCAAGTGTAATTTGCCACTGTATAATCACTTGATTCGCAAATAGTAGTTAAATACTCCATCACGCAATGGCGCTGAAATACAATACTTACACTTAGTTCGCCACAGAGCAGTTTTGATATTCCAATTGGTTTGAGCTTCTAGATGAAAAAGCTGAGATCATTGCATTAATTTTTCAGAAGGCGTGAAAAGTAGATTCATGCTGAGATGCTAATCACCAGAACATTCCCTACAAATTCTTTTTGATTTCAATACTTAAAAGGGTTATCCTATCATTCTGCTTCTAAGAACTGTAGGCTCATATCTATTGTTGGGCAACAATGTTCATTAAGCCAGTTGCATAATATGGAGTTATCTGAGCTTAGATGTAAATGGCATAACACCAACGACACCCGAGCGTTAACTAAACTACTTAGAGTAAGGTGTATGTTTAGAAAGTCTTACAGTCAACACTGATTGTAGCGTGAAATTGTAATCAATGAAGCGTGGGAACCTGAATATCTGAAATGTGGTTTGTATTCATTCCGCACAATACTGAATGAAACTTAGAACGTGCCACGTTGAAGTACACATCCTTCTTTTACATACAAAGGCGATAGACACAGAGTGCAAATGTGGCAAACAGACCCCAGCCAGGAACTAACTATGGCCACTAGGGCGTCTCTCAACCCGTGCTGATAAAAATTGCCCGGGAAATATAATTTAAGGCATAATCTGGGTTTGTGTATTGGCGCGCCGTGTTGTAAGTTATATTATACATAGAGAGCCGATTCAGCAACTAACTAGAGATCTAGTATGAAGAAACCATAAAACTAGAACTCAACTGTGCAGAACAGAGTTTAACAAATGTACTGAAAACACCAACTGAACCCATCAATTCCCATTATCTCTGCACATAAAAGCACTAACACAAGGAACCTCAGCTTCAATCCGATCCCGATACTCGAGAGAGGCAAGAAAAAGAAACTTTTGTCCGACCGAGTTCGATGTCACAAAAAGGTTGGAACCTGCAGATTTTTCTTTGACATTCTGTGCTTACATAATATTTCAATGGAGGCCTGATTAATACGGCCAACAATTGCCAGCTGTCCTTTTGTCTGTATTTCAAGACCGATGAAAATTTCAAAGTTTATAAATACAAAACGTTTCCTCTTCTTCTCCTTCCTTTCATTTGTCTCGGTTATCAAGTAACTTCCCAACTATTATTGTTTTATACTACACAATCAACAATGAATAGAATAAAGTCGCTGGCTTCTTGGTCAGTTTTTCTATATGTGACCTTACTGTTCTCACTGCCTTTCTTCGTCCAGGCTGAGAATGACACTGATAAGGTGCCTGGACCAGTGATCGGTATTGATCTGGGTACTACTTACTCATGTGTCGGTGTTATGAAGGGTGGAAGAGTTGAGATTTTAGCCAATGATCAAGGTAACAGAATTACCCCATCATACGTGGCATTCAATGGTGACGAAAGACTGATCGGTGATGCTGCAAAGAATCAAGCTGCTGGTAACACAGAAAACACTATTTTCGATATTAAGAGACTCATGGGTTTGCCATTTAACGACCCTTCAGTGCAAAGAGATATCAAGAGATTGCCTTATAAGGTTGTTGACCGAAAAGGTAATCCTGCTGTTCAAGTTAAATACCGTGGTGAAGAAAAACTTTTTACTCCAGAAGAAATCTCTTCCATGGTTTTAACCAAGATGAAGTCAATTGCTGAAGATTATCTGGGTGAAGAAGTTAAGTACGCTGTTATTACCGTTCCTGCCTACTTCAATGATGCTCAACGTCAAGCTACTGAATCTGCTGGTGAAATTGCAGGCTTGAAGGTTCTGAGAATTATCAACGAACCCACTGCTGCTGCCATGGCTTATGGTCTTGACAAGAAGGATGGCGAACGCCTCATCATTGTCTACGATCTTGGTGGAGGTACCTTCGATGTTTCATTACTTTCCATTGACAATGGTTTCTTCCAAGTTTTGGCTACTGCCGGTGATACCCACTTGGGTGGTGAAGATTTCGACTATAGAGTTATCCGTCACTTTACCAAGGTTTTCAACAAGAAGCACAACGTAGACATTACCACCAACCCCAAGTCAATTGGTAAGTTGAAGAGAGAAGTTGAGAAGGCCAAGCGTACTCTCTCTTCTCAAATGTCTACTCGTATTGAAATTGAAGCTTTCTTTGATGGCATTGATTTCTCTGAAACTTTGACCAGAGCCAAATTTGAAGAACTCAACATTGATTTGTTCAGAAAGACTCTTAAGCCCGTTGATCAAGTTCTTAAGGATGCCAAGGTTTCTAAGGGTGAAGTCGATGAGATTGTTCTTGTCGGTGGTTCTACCAGAATTCCCAAGGTTCAAGACTTACTCGAAACTTACTTCAAGGGTAAGAAGGCCTCTAAGGGTATCAACCCTGATGAAGCTGTTGCTTACGGTGCTGCTGTTCAAGGTGGTGTTTTGACTGGTGAAGACGGAACTGGTGACATTGTTTTGCTTGATGTTAACCCTCTAACTCTTGGTATTGAAACCACTGGTGGTATCATGAGTACTTTGATTAAGAGAAACACTGTTATCCCTACAAGAAAGTCTCAAATCTTCTCTACTGCTGTTGACAACCAACCCGTTGTTCTAATCCAGGTTTACGAAGGTGAACGTACTCTTTGCAAGGATAACAACTTACTGGGTAAATTTGAACTCACAGGTATTCCTCCTGCTCCCAGAGGTGTTCCTCAAATTGAAGTCACCTTTGAACTTGATGCTAATGGAATGCTTAAGGTTGGAGCTACCGACAAGGGAACTGGTAAGTCTGAAAGTATTACTATTACAAACGATAAGGGCAGATTGTCTCAAGAAGAAATCGACCGTATGGTTGAAGAAGCTGAGAAGTACGCTGAACAAGACAATGCTCTCAAGGAGAAGGTTCTCGCTAGAAACAATTTCGAAAACTATGCTCACAACTTGAAGAACCAAGTCAATGAAGGATTTGGTGGTAAGCTCGATGAAGATGACAAAGATACCCTTTTGGAGGCTGTCAATGATGCTCTCGAATGGTTGGAGGAAGTTGGATCTGATGCCACCAAGGAAGATTATGAAGAACAAAAAGAGAAGCTGAGTTCCGTTGCTTACCCTATCACTTCCAAGTTGTATGAAAACGGTGATTCAGGAGCTTACGGTGAAGACGATGATGACTTCGATGATGATGACTATGATCATGATGAATTGTAATCTAAATTATTTAACCCTAAACTAGTTGTATTTATAAATAAATTGAGTTGATTTTGATGCTTGACTATGTTTTTAATTAATGTTTTCAGATTTCAGAGATTTGCCATATTAGCACTAAAAAATCCACCATTGCATCTTATAAAAAGCTGGAGAATGACTGCTGATTCTGGGTTGAACAAGAATTGCTGGAAGCCAATATCAAGTTGGAAATTCAACAGGTTTCTATTTCTGTAGAATCATTTAATGCATGTAACTTCGCAGGCTGAGATAGGTTTTCTAGATCTTTCTTGTTCTTTTTTGATCTTTCTAGCAGTAAACCTAACGAGTATCTGTTTAAGCTAATACGGAATGAATATTCGAAAGATCTCGTATCGCCATAAGAAGTGTTTTTGATAAATCAGTATGGTGCATCATATTTAAGGAATCTGGTATTACATTTGAAATATTTCATCTTACTCTGCCGATAGACAACAAATTGATCTTTATTTACTTGTGTAGGACCTATGCTTCTACAGTTGTACAGTACAGTACTCTTATGAGTTTGTTGTTGGTGAATTTTCATCTGATCTGATCTGTTGCGACTTTTTGCTAATAGCTTCATTCTACACATAAAATATAGAAGTTGCATGAAGTTCTCGGTGTGCCATTAATTCCCTAAAAGCTTTTGAGAATAGACGCCAGATCTAAGTCTTTCAGTAGGTATAGGCATGATACTTACATGTGTAACGCAAGCCTTTGTGTACATCAACAGCTAAACATACTCAGTTGGTGAGATTGCAATTTTTCAGGGTAACTTGTACTTTTAACAGAAAATTTCCTCCCAACCACAATTCTATTTGTTTGTACACGAACCCAACCCAAAACAAATACAACAATTCTTCAAGTACACTATAAATGACCAACATCGCAGCAACTTTGGGTACTTTGAAGACTTCGGATTTGAAGGAGGCGCCAAATCCTTTGGGCCAAGGCTCAAAATTCCTGGATAACTATCTAGCGAAAGATGAACAATATCCAGAAATAGGACAAATGGCAATGCGTACGTTTTTATATCGTGTTTTTCTATTATATATAAGTGCTCCCTTGGCTAACATGCGTGACAGATGGTTCATGGTCACAGTATCTGTTTACTGACACATCGGGAGCATTTGGGGTACATGCCCCGTTTGCTCTGTCCGAGACCATTGGAATTCCGGACGCGATTTATGACGAATTCAACCGAACAGAAACTAGATCAAACATGGGTATATTCCCAGAAATCGACCGCGCTTGGATTACTGTCGACAACAGATTATACTTCTGGAACTACAGAAACGGATCCGACTTTTACACATTTGATCAATTGGATCAAACAATTCTGTCAATTGCATTAGTTCCACCCCAGAAAGGTGTTTTTGTGGATAAAATCAACCATGTATTGGTGCTGGCAACTGCATCAGACTTATTCTTAATTGCGGTCACGTATGATAAGTCTAAGAACGAAATGAACTTGTATGAAACCGGAATGAGCGTATCTGTGAAAGGTCTCAATGTTTCTAAAATTGTTGCAAGTCAAGAGACAGGGAGAATATTTGTTGCCGGGTCTTCTCATGGCGTTAACATTTCAGAAATTAATTACTCGAATGTTGAGACCTGGTTCAAAGGGAAATGTAACAAAGTATGCCACACAAGTCACGCCCTCTCATCAGTTATACCTACTTTGACTGGATACGATCGAAATCAACTACAGGGTATCCCATTAGTGGGGTCTTTACTAAACAAGTCAATTCCAGAAACAGTTGTTTCAATTGTTATAGATGATTCAAGAAAACTACTTTACACCCTCTCAAATGCGTCAACAATAAGAATGTACTATATGGATGCTAACCGATTAGATCTAAAATCAACTTACACACTCTCTCAAATTGCATCTCACACCCAGATGATTTTAGGAAATGCACATGAATTATCGGAAGAAGTCAAAGTTGTCAAAGGCGAAAAATTTTCAATTGTTGCAATTCAGGTGGTTCCTTTCATTGAAAGCAGTAGGTTTAATCTCATTGCCATCACCTCTTCTGGGTCAAGAATTTTTATGAAGGCTGTGAATTCTGCTGGAAGCAGGGCTCCTCCTACGACGATGCAGGCTGTCCAACAGAGGTACCCTCCTGTAACTCCTGCTGAACCAAATTCTCCAAATTCTGTTCAAAATGTATTGACAGCTACCAACACATTATCAAAAATCTTTTCACCGGGATACTTTTTTGCAGTTGTTCCAAATCAAGCTGGTGAACCAGGTCATAGAGTTTTCGTATCGGCTCCTGACAGTGGTAAGGTAATTTACCAACTGTCCACCGCTACTGCTGGATCTTTTCCCATGTATACAGAGAATGCTACCTTCTTGGAAGTGGAAGGATTTGTGCAAGAAATTGCATTGGTCACACCATATGTCGCCCCCAAAGAAGGATTTGCCAATGAATCAGCTACACAGTTCGTGACAAAGAATCCTCAGATAGTTGTTTTAACAAACACTGGAATTAAAATATTCAAACGCAAATTCCCAGCGCAAGTGTTTGAAGAACTGGGTGAGGATGTTCAAATATTTTTCGAGTTTTATGGAAGAACAGAAACTTGTGCCAATGCACTTAGCGTTGCATGTAGAACTTCTACGTTCTCATCGAAGGAGTGCGATTTTGCAAGCAAAGTCTTCATTGGGGCAGGAGGGAAACCGAGACTCAAAGTTGATGATGAGAAAAACGCATTTTCATTCAGCCTTAGGAAACCGGTTGTATCGTACAATAGCCAATCTGTCATGCCGGACATTATTAGCTCGAAGGTGGACACAATCAGATTGAGTGGACGTTTTGATGGTATAGCTACTTACATGGCGAGAATTATCAGAAAAGTCTGGAAATCGAATGTATTCAAAGTCCAAACTGTTAATAATACTAAAAAGTTTGTTCACAATACCGATAAAAAATCACTGGAAGACGTCCAAATTAACCTGTTAGAAATAGCTGAGTACCTCGAGCGAAACAAGACATTAATAGAAGGATTAAATGGAGAGCCAGAGGAAATTTCATCATTGGCCGGTCGACCTGAGGAAATATCGCTACAAGCTGAGCATAGAGCGTTGACCTCACTAGTGTCTTTATTGAAGTCTATGAAAGAAGCTGTTGCTTTTTTGCTATTAATAATTGAGGAATCAAGCAAGACTCCTGATGGATTAGAGTCAATCACCTCATTTTTACCAGCTGAATCTAGAGCCAAACTTGAAACTCTCACATTTAAGCAATTTGTATCATCGCCATTGGGTGCTGATCTTGCCAGAGAGCTTATCACTTGTCTAATCAACAGGAAAATTTCAGATGGTGGATCAGTCGACTCTATCTCATTGGTCTTACAAGCCAGATGTGTAAGCTTTTGTTCAGCAGACGACGTCTTAATCTACAAAGGACTGGAATTTTTGAGCAAAGCAGAAAACATTGATGGAATTGTAAAACAACAAAAATTGAATGAGAGTCTGATATTGTTCCAGCGAGCAGCATCCAGTATCCAATTTGATGTACTGAAAGAGGCGTTAGATGAGTTTGTGAAATTGAAGTTTTATCCTGGAGCAGTAGAATTAGCATTAACTGTTGCGCAACAAGAAGATAAAGAAAACTTAGCTCTTGGGTATCTACAAGATGGAAAAGTTGAAGACGACTCACGAAAGGAATATTACGATAAACGATACAAAATCTACGAACTCATCTTTTCAATTTTAGAAATTACGGATAACGAAGCATTGAAAGCAGACAACGAACAATCTACCTTGGTTGTCATCAACGATTCGAATGGAACCAAGTCACAAACCGCCAATCGACTAAGGGACGAAACTTACAATGTGTGCTTCTCATCTCCTGAAGAAATTTTCCATTACTGCTTCTATGACTGGTTCGTGTCCAAAGGTGTTGTGAAGAAGTTGATGGATATAGAAACTCCTTTCATATTACCGTACTTGGAAATGAAAGCTAGAACCGACTTACAAATTGCATGTCTTCTATGGACGTTTTACCAAAAGCACGGCAAGTACTACGAAGCTGCCGAGGTCCTTTTCCTTTTGGCCAGAAGTAATTACGACCTTAATTTGAGTAGAAGAATCGAGTTTTTGGCCAGAGCTAAAGCTTACTGTAGCTGCCCTTGTCCTCCGGAGCAAGAAAGTGCTATGGTGAAATTAAGTGATGAAGTCCAAGAGTACCTAGAAGTTGCAAACATACAAGATGAAATCTTGAACACTGTTAGGAATGATAAGATGTTCCGAGAGGAGAACAGAGAGAATATTATTAGCCAATTAGATAACAAAATCTTGTCGATATCGGATTTGTTCAACTCTTACGCTCAACCATTGGATTACTATTCTATAATGCTACAGATCTTCAAAGTCTCTGATCACCGTGATTCAACAGATGTACAGGACTGTTGGACGTCATTAATCAATCAAACACATTCGTCTACGGAGTCGGATGATGAAACGTCTCGACCCTACGAAAGAATTTCCAATATGGTTCAAACTCTTGGTCAACAACTTCAATTACTTGATTCCGTTTTCCCCGTTGATTTCTTAGTGTCCTCACTTGAAGCCTATTATGTCACTTACGAGCCCGAAGCGCCAACCGGTTGGGTGGTTGACACCTTTTTAATGGCAGGTGTCGAGCCCCAATTTTTAATTGGTGTATACAATGATCTCCTTGAACGTCGTGCACATCCGTTTACTAACAACACGCTTTTCGAAAAACTGGCGAACGACAGTTTATATTTATTGATGAAAGTGGGAAAAGAGAAAAGAACATGTAATTTGAGCCAGGTCGTATCAGAGGATATGTTGAAGACTCTGGAAAATGCGTTGGGTAAAGTGAAGGTTGAACCGATTAGAAACAGGGTCAGTAATGGATATTAATTGAAACGAATGCAACATAATTATCTGCTAGACAATAAATCTTTAGATATATTTTCATTACTTAATGTGAATAAACCAAATTTCCATCTTCTATTTTGTAATTAATTTTTTGGGAACAACTTCTACTGATATTTATTACTGAAACTATTGTATTGGTGTGATTAGACCTTTCTGTAGTAAGTTTTCCCCAACTGTTGTTCTATTATATTCCCTGCAGTTACTGTATGCGTTAAATCCAAAAGCTTGCCAAAAAACCACTGGTTGCCCCTTGCCATTCCTATATTAAGATATCAATGCTCAGTTGAGAGCAAATAGTTCAAAACATGTACCCTATATGTTCAAGCCATAGGCAAAAACTATTTTCCTTTACCATTTGGATAAAACTATTGTATGCAACTAATTCCATTTGAATTAAACGTTTTATGAAAAATTGTGTTATAAACAAAGGTATTCAGTTAACCATCTTAGTACACGTATTGTGCACCAGTTAGATTAGCAGCCCGTGGCCGGCCGTGAAGGTAACTAAGGTGCATCGACTCCCCAACTAAACACATCAGACACAATATTTAAGCAGATAACATTGTTTCTACAAAGATTACGTTTTTTTTCTGCAGGTTTTCCAACTTGCGTGTTTCTGTGAACAAAGTGAGATTTCAAATTAATCGCGGGGATGTACGTAAAATGGTGACCGATTGTTTACTGCGACGATGCAAGATGATCAGTTTATCAATAAATTTCAAGATCTTTTAAATTGAATGTACTGGTCACAATGCTGCTGAATCCTCAAGTAATATCACATACTGTATTGAATTTTTCATGAATGTATTCAGTTTTTATATAGAATACAAATATGTGTCAGGAATTTGAGCAAAAGGTGCAGTTACATGTGCAGAACATTGAAAAGACATATGAGGAAATGGAGCTTAGATAGAGAGATATTTAATGTTTATTTGCTTTTTGGTAACTACAGAAATTCAAATCAAAAACATTCATATATGTAATCCTGTAGTTTTGTAGTTGTGATGAAGAAATATAGATAGAGTGTATTTAGTATTGAGATTTGCAAGATTAAAATCACTGATATTCAATAGAAGAGTGAGTCTACGCATGGAAACCCAGTTCTGTTCAATTTAAGCTCTATCACAGCTAAAATGAATTAATGTTATCTTTAAATATTGTGTTAAGCATTCAGTCTTCTCGTCTCTGGATGTACACCGATACTTCATTTGTATTGCCTGTTAACCTTTCGCACGGTTAAAAGCGTGTATTTCATTATAGTATTCTCACAAGTAAGCTACATTGTGTGACTTGAGCAGCTGTGTAGTGACTAGGATCATACTGCTCACATAAAAGCTAAAAGTTGATACTCGAAATGAAACTAGATATTTGCAGTATAGTTCACAATAGTGGCCCTAGCCAAAAACTTTACCTTGATTTGTGTAGAATAGTGAATCAGCAAGTTTGGTTAATTTTTCTGAGAAGCCAGTTGTAAGTAATTGCTGTGCAATTCTCTTTTGTGTTTGGACATTGGAATGTGAAATATAGAAGTATACTTTGGTAAATGAATGGTGCAGTTGAGCTGATCAGCAAGTAATCCTTAATATCCCGACTAATCATCATTAGATGTAATATTCAGATTTTTCAAGATGTATTCCTATTTTTCAAAGATTTTGTTACTCATGGTATATGGATATATCGAAGTTATTCTTCTTGGTATATTAACACTTTAAAACATGAACTATGAATATAGCTGACGTTGTTGAGAACTATATATCTGACTTGAAAACAATATCAGCTCTCATGAGTTTTTGACACGAGAACGGCATTTATTGTGTACCAATTGAATTTTATTTCGACAAAGTCCGCAAAAACATAATAGAGTGACAAAACCAGTAGGAGAACAAGCATAAGAACAAACAAACGGTATTATGACGATAGGAAATCAAGCGATGGTTGTTGTACACACGTCTAGCAACTTTGAGACAAATTTGTATGAAAAAAGGTACCATTCAAACATTGTGTCTTACACGTATCACATGAATAAGAAGCATAATTATGTCTCTCTTTTTTTTTCTTCACTTTGTGCTATTGGTAATTGTTATAATCAATGTACTTCGTTTGAGTCTAGATATACAGATTTCTTTTAGACGAAAGGGCTATCATATTATTGGGGGATTACCATACCACTTTGAAATGTATTAACAGTCTGCGAGTTTCATCAGGCCATTTGTAAAAGTTATTGGATCTCAGAGGTTAGTTATGTGTATGTAGAAACCCCATGCTATAAATTAAATTACTTCGTCTATGAATAAACGAAATATCTACAAGATAATTTAGTGAATTGTAAACTGGGCTTGTACTAGTAGCCTTGTTCTGCTACAGCGCTCAGTTTTAGTTCAAGTATATTACACATCTTTGTACAAGAACAAATGAACATTTGAGCCCTAAGATATTTATTTACATACACCGGTAATATTTATTATCTGGCATATCTACTTAAAAAAAGTAAACAACGGTACATACCTTTTCTATACAAAAATGATGTGTAAACGATGTTTAAAGAAAATTCAACAGCTTCAAATCTTTCAAGAACTAGCATCCATCTTTGAGTCAAATAGTATAGCGCACGACTCGCTTTATCAAGTAAAAAAAAGGACCATTGATCTACGTTGATTGTTTACGAAACGAGGCACCATTAACAACCTTAAACTATTAATTTATTGCTGGCGTGAAGATGAGTCTCTTATGTGAAGTCAATTTCCACAAAATGTTTCGTAAATGTAGCAGTTATTCTTCATTGCGTACTTGTAAATATCAAACTACCCCACATTTTGGTAGACTAAGCTAGTTCGTTACTGTAAGACAAAATAGATAGACTTTGAATTTACTACTTTTATAAAAATGACATATGCTTGGTACAGAAACAATAGAACGTTCAAAAAATGCTCCCGCTCGCTCTAAAATTCTACTACAGAATTATAGTTATCGAAAAGTTTCAGTATTTCAGTGAGAAATTTCAAGAAGGGTCTCTGGCGAGAGAGTTATTGAACCACTACGCTAGGTCATTTTTCAAAGTACCATCATCATTATCAAAATAATGATGAGCATTGCTAATAGGACACCTTTTCATCACTGTTACAAGATCAGGTAGTCTCGAAACATATGAGACTACATATCTTGTAGTGTTTTTATCATGATACTGCATAGTGGAATAGAACAGTCATTCCATATCTAGAACTTCTAATGCTTGAAAGGCAAGTTATACAAATCTGAGCAAACTAAATAACAAAGAGCGTGGATTATCTAGGATAATTGGATCTCTCATCTTAATGCTATTCTTCAAGAGCAACTCTGAAAACTATAAACAGAGGGACTGTATTTCTATCTTATAAAAAGAAAATCTTAAATTTTAATATGAATGATAGATCTAGGAAACATTATAAGTTGCTTTTATATGATGATTTAAATGGTCCACTATAGAGGTTTTTTGAACTTGACACAACCAGCGCCCATAGAAAAAGAGAATGTTGCATCTTATCGTGTACCTTGGGCTAGTTTAGCGCGTTTCTGGAGTAGATTCTAGTGTCCTGTTTGTCAGAGCTATGCCAAATTTGAAATATGTAAAAGATGTGATTATATCTTTCAAGGGATTTCAATTTTTTTTCCCATAGTGCAATACACAGCGTGAAATTTCATCAATCTTTCAGATTTTTAAACAAACAAAAAATTCGCAGTCAAATTATCAACCCAAACACTTATTCATCAATTTCAATTCGTGTTGTTAGGCAAATTAATCGGACTTTACCATTTGCAGGATTTTTAAATAGCTCTAATATTAACTCATCAGATCTATTATAAGCACAACCCAGCCTTGATATAAGTGGGGTCAGATCCTTTGTTTAAATGGAAACTTCGAAAGACTGATTAGGCTATCTATAGATCTGTATATTTTCAGTTAATGAAAGTGAGTTTAGATCCTTTGTTTATGCAGAGACTTTGAAATATTGCTTAGTCCATCTATTAATTTGTCCAATTTTGAGGAGGATTTTGAGTTGGATTTGCAAGACGAACCTACTCTCGCTATTGCTGGCTTGTACATACTGTACAGAGCTCAAGAGTTTTCATGTGTCAATAGAAAAATTTGAACGTCTAAAGCTAAATTCAGCTTACGATAAAGGGCATCTAGAAGAATATTGACCAAGAAACCAAGAATATATCGGTTCTTATGCTGATGAGTAACTACTGATAGAAAATGATCAATTGGTGCACATGAAACTTTCCAATTTCTGTTCTATGTGAAGTGAGCCTAGTTGTACCTTCTTTATAAAATCCTCCTATTGAATTTTGTGCAAGTCCAACTGAAGCCCATGAGCTATAAAATCTTAGAATACATAAGGTATTTGCAAATTTCTATAGCGTTTTATAGTCCTATATCTAATAAAAATATTGACATAACTCATTTGCGTTCTGATATACTTACTGATCTATAAATTAAAATGAGAACACTGAGCATTACTACTAGCTACTCATGAGTCAAAGTCGGACGAAGTCTTATACCCCAGAATATTATCTGGGACATTTAAACCTTAACACTAAACAAATGCCAATTCAATACTAATTTTATTATTATGCACTTGAAATTGTTTTTGTCAAGAATAGTCTAAAAGAAACTACCTAAAACTGATATCCCCAGAACTTAGCTGAAACCGCTTGCGATGAACCAACGGCGCTTTTGAAATAAAGTGTAAAGGTCTAATAAGTTGTACATCTAAACATGCATGATAACTTTTATATGGTTCATCGATTGCAACTCTTTCAACAGTTTTTTAGTTTGCCGATATTGTGCGGAGTAGTTTTTTGGTAATATAATAATGATCAATAGCTCTTTATTTAGGATTGAGTATTTCAACGTTAATGCAAGCTCGATTAAAGTGTCAACCTTTTTACTCAAGTAACTGATATATATTGCTATGTATTGTGAATCGAACGCAGACGATGCAGAGTGGGAATTCCCAAGTGGGCTTGAGCATAATTTGGTCAATGATGTTTTAGAAATGTTCTATCTGGCATTTCTTGCTAGACCGCCTTTGACGGGGTTCGGCCCGGAGCTTGGCAATCTTTAGTGGGGTTCGTTTATTTTTCAGAATTGACAGGTAAATAACAAAACGTTAGAAAAATGATTTAAGCGCCAAACAAATGTTTTTGCTATTTAGATGGACATGACATTTAGATGGACATGACATCCGTCATTTATTGTCTGATCTAGTCTTAGGCGAAGCTCTGGACACTAAACTCTGTATTGGAGCCGGATACGTCATTGTGAAAACTACTAGATGTGCTGAATAGGCACCTGGTCATGTCGAGACGGGATCTGTTGAACACTCACCAAGGTGAAAACTATTCTTTATTTAGGGGTGCCTTGCAAGAATAACCGGCTTAAATGCCATTAGTTGAATCTTTGGCTTTTATTTGTTTTAAAAGATAATTTGTATGTAACTTGACTGTGTATTTTGGTATTGTTTAGCTGATATTTGAAGTATGGTTTAATAGAAGTTAATCAATACAAAAAGGGATAATAAGAGATGGAGAAAGCGACCGTTTACTCATGTTGTTTCTGTTTGCGGGCTCTGAATCTAACTGACCTGTAAAATCTATCTTGAATCTGAAATAAGAAGTAAATATTGATTGAATATGTATGAAAAGTATGGAAAATCACGTTTGATGAAGCACAAACAGCATTCGAGCTTCTCCACCAGGTCAAAGATTTCAAAGGGATTCTAATCCTGATTTTGAACCCTGGCCTCGGGTAAATTTGTGTTTTTATCTTATGCAAATGCCAAAGGAGAGTTCTAGTTCACCGCAAATGTGTGGTGATCTCATAGATATCACAAATATCCATTGTTCACTGAATACTCTGTGTATACTCAAAGCTCGAAGGGAATCTTTTTATCTCTGCGCATCCCCTCAGACGATTCATTGAGTGAAAAGTTTATGAAATGCTTGTGTCTCAGTCAGTTCATAGTCCAAATGTAACGGTTTTTGTACCCAAACATATGATCATGAAATTTCTTCCTAAGTGGGGTCAGAGAATGTTCCCCATCTGTGTCAAATACCGAGAATCGAGCCTGTAACGTTGGAATACCGACTCTTTGAGAGATTAAGATAATAGCCAATAGCCGTTCAGTTTACGCGGTGTAACTCGATGACAAGGCCAAGCTAATCTATTTCACGGGATCAAAAGGTCAGTTAGGGCAACAAATGTGTCCATCTAAATTTAGTTTAAAATTAATAATGTTTTGTTTGCCCGAGAATAATACATTCTCCTACTTGCTAGTATGCTGCTATTATTGTCATTGTGAAGTACCGTACAGTACAACAACGTATTTTATACAAATCACCAAAACGCGCCCCCTAATAAACTTTAACTTTTTGTACAAAGTTTTCATGGGCATCTTGATAAGATTTTATTTTTGGATCGAAGTTCGTTTCATATCAATTTTTGAATTGATTATTTCGAATATCAGATGCACTTCAATTCGATAGTCATAAGAACTCATGGAACAAAATTCTGGGGTATCTGAGGAATGGAATGTTCGAAGTGAAAAATTCTAAAATGATGTAACCTTTTCACAAAAGTTTACTTAGTGCGCAGTACGTACAAATACCACTTCATGGCATTGAGTACATGTTATTACGCTAGCCTTTCAACGATTTATGAAAACTTTGCCTGAATAGTTAGATTGCAAATGTAAATACCAGTAAGATTACATTAGATTTACTAAGGACACAGGCAGAAATGGGCGATAGTTTATACGCAAGTTATATCATAAGTTTATTTTATAGCTTGAATAACAAAGCTTTACATACCTACTGCACTGTATATCCAACTTAATACAATCAAGAAAAGTTTGTGATTTTCAGTTTTCATGGTATTTCCAAAGTACTTATTGAATCGTAGCTTAAGGCATTTAATGAATGCACTAGGAATTCAGCAAGAAAACGTTAAATCAAGAAGGAAATCAAAATGGGTATTAAGAATCAATCTTTAAAAGAACGCAATACTCTTATTAATCTACTGAATTCAATTTACATGAAAGAGAATCAATACAAATAATACATCTACATAGGGTGTAGACTATGGACACAAACGGGAGTCAGCGATAGTTTATTTAAGAGTTTTATCAGATGTTTAATTTTATAGCTTAATAGCAAAGGTTTAGATACATATTGGACACATCCAGTTCGATACAATCAAGAAAGGTTTACTATTTTCAACATCATGGTATCTCTAGAGTACTTATTGAACCATAGCTTAAAGAATTTTTTGACTGCACCAGGCATCAAGCAAGAAAACATTAAATTAAAGAAGTAAACTAAAAACTCTCTTCTGAAATAACTCGATTATATATCTGCTCAATCTTAATTACACGAAAAAATGAAGTTAATATAAGTTTAAATACAACTTTTTAATTCAGTTCAAACCTTCCAAATCACAATTATTAAACCAAAAAACAATATATGAAAATTATACATACAGGCATCTCTTAGCATTAGGGCTTCATCTCAAGGTTGGACAGAAAATTGAGTTGAAGCTGATTGCAAAAGAAAAGAAAAATAAAACTTACAGTGCTCACTTGTTTGAAAAGTTTGTGTCAATCAAAAACTGTATTTTATATGAAAACCTGGGGAAGTTTGTATCTGAATTCAGTCTTGAAAATTCTCGCTTTTGTCAACCTAATAACTAAGACTACCCGTCATATTTCTATACATCATATCAATGGTCTATGTCTAATCGTTGAGGGGTAAACATTCATGATTATTTTTCTCCATCCAAGACAAAATTATATAAATGAAACGATTCAGAAGGAGAAATTTAACCTGTTCTATCAACAATCTTTCCATCACACCCATAATATCAAAATAAGCAATGCGCCTTTCACCGCTAATTCTGGCGATTTTACTCTCAGTCACCTCCACCTCTGCACAAGAGAGTGGTGCACCCAACAATATAAACGATGCGGTCGCATCAACTTTAGCTACTGTAGCAAGAATTGACTCTTCCGTGCAAACAACTGCTTCTGCAGAAGAGAGCAGTCCATCTGACAATGTGGATGATTCTGCTTCATCTGTTGCTGCAAGTGAAAGTGCCGCTATTTTATTCACTACTATCAACCCCGCTGAACCCAGCGTCTCATTCTCTGGTTCCGAAGAAGAATTCAAGATTGCCGATGCTGAGGCTGAAGAACTAGCTTCAGATTCGGGTGTCGAGCTTAATGCTGCTCAACTGGCTCCTGACGGAAGTGAGTTGGGTAAGACTGGCACAGAAGATATTCAACCTGTACCTGGCTTACGAACTGGACCAGACAACATCGACGGAATTGCAGGCATCATTCAACCTGCTCAAGTGACAGTAAATGACGACGAGCTGATTTCTGGTATTCGTAGGGGACAAGTTGAAAGTTTCCGAGGCATTCCATTTGCTGAACCCCCCGTTGGAGATCTTAGATTCAAGCACCCTGTTCCTTACCAAAAGTCTTACCACGGTCTTCAAGCCACCGAGTTTCGTGATGCCTGTATGCAAATTAACCCTTTGAATATTTTCACCACAATCGACAATATCGTGAACTTAGGCATGATTTTACCCTCATTCCTGAGAGGCCCTATTTATGATCTTATTGATAGTTCAGTGTCGATGGATGAAGATTGTTTGTACCTCAATGTTTACAGGCCTGCAGGAACTAAGCCTGGTGATAACCTTCCCGTCATGGTATGGATTTACGGTGGTGCTTTTCTCTTTGGTTCTTCCGGTACATATCCTGGCGACAAATATATTCGCGAATCTATTGATATGGACCAAAAAGTAGTTTTTGTTTCCTTAAATTACCGTCTTGGCCCATACGGTTTCCTTAATGGTGACGCTGTGAAAAACGAAGGAAACACAAATGCCGGCTTGCATGATCAGCGCCGCGCTTTGGAATGGGTCAGTGACCATATTGCCGAGTTTGGTGGGAACCCTGATGAAATCACTATCTTTGGAGAATCCGCTGGTGCAATGTCGGTCGCATGCCAAATGTCAGCCTACGGTGGTGACAACTCTTACAAGGGCAAAAAATTGTTTCACAAAGCTATTTTGCAATCAGGAGGACCTTTACCTGGCCAAGAAATCACGTCTAAACACCCTACTGCCTCATATAATAGGTTTGTTGAGCTTTCAGGGTGTGGTGGAAGATCCGATGCTGCTACTCTTTCTTGTCTCAGAGGCAAGTCGGGCGATGTACTCTCGTCAGCTTGGAACTCCAGAGGGCTTGATGAGTTGTTTGGCATCTTACCGGACTTTCTTGGTTTTATTCCTAGACAAGATGGAGATATATTGCCTGGAGATCCTTTTGATTTATTCCGCTCTGGTAGATACACAGATATTCCGTTTATCACAGGTAACCAAGAAGATGAAGGTACTATTTTGGCCCCAGTTGCTATTAACGCTACTCTCAGTCGTGACGTCAAGAAATGGATGCAGCACATTTTCCCTCAAGCTGCAGACTCTTCTTTGGACAGACTACTGACTCACTATCCTCCTTCTTTGATTCAGGGCTCACCTTTCAGAACTGGTCTCTTGAACGCCTTGACCCCTCAATGGAAGCGTCTTGCTGCTCTATTTACTGACATTATTTTTCAAAGTCCTAGAAGAGTCATGCTTGAAGCCGCCAGTAGATCCAAGAGATGGACCTTCCTTTCGACACAACTTTTCAACCTTGTTCCATTCCTGGGTACATTTCACGCAAGTGATATCATCTTCCAATATTTTATTGATATAGGACCTTACGAAGCTTACAGAAAATACTGGATTGCATTCGCCAACCACGGTGATCCTAATGTGGGCAGTGGTTTGCTATATTGGAAAGAGTACACCAATAGTGCGAGGGATATGCTGGAGATCAAGTTCAAATCTTTGGTTATGAGAAAGGACGATTTTAGATCAGACAAGATTAGCTTCCTTCAAAATCAGAGGGATCTCCGTGCCTAAAGAGACGAAATGCTCCAATATAGTTTGAAGTTATCCATGACTAAGTTTTGGAATGAAAATTTTCGGTTTTCAGACAGAAAAACTTCCACCTGTATGTAGCCGTGTCCAGCAATTTATTTTTAGCGGCCATATGAATATAATAATGAGTTAGTTAATAACTATTGTTAGTAACAAGTTTAGTTTAATTTATTGTATAATGTTATCTGTTTTAGCCAAAAGCCGTATTTTGAGGTGCTGTACTGTATGGTATGGGGTAAACTTTCCGAATTTGAGATTACAGCTACACTAGATCTTAAAGCTAAATGCTCAAACTATTTGCGTCATACATTGGCGAAGTCTAATTCTCTTACAACGAGAGGTGGGAGATTGTTTGAAGCATAAAAACTAATCACTATATACACGTTCGCACTTTTGAACTTCTGCACGATATAGCAGACATGGCTTTATGCTTATAGTTCTGACTCCATTAGTAATATTAGGCTTTGTATTCTTCTCATGCAAGGTTCACAGATTTAAAAGCCTTTTTTTCGTGATTCACCAGTGTTCTGAATACTTTTAGTAGGCATATAAGAAGAGTTCAATACACTGTATGCCTTTTGCACTAAATTGAGTTCATGCTCGACTATTCCCGATGGCCACAAACTGTGGGGTATAATATATTTGCAAGTGTTGGTTTTATTAAGTTCTGTTGCATGATTCTCTATGCTACTGATCAGATTCAGATTTCTGTTCGAAGTATGTTTTGTTACCAAGAATGTGATCTAATAATTTGTGTATTAGCAAGCTATAAATATCATTACAAGTTGGGCCATATCCAACAAGTAGGAGCACGTTTTTTCAGTATTAGGAATAATGAACAAGATGAACTTCAAATGCCTTTAACATTTTCTGCTCAATTGGGATTCATTTACATAATGGACAACACATTCGAAAAGAAAAAACCTATTTGATGGCATGGAAAAAGAAGAAACAGAGTTACAGAATTTTTCAGTGTCCAGTTTATAGAAAGTAACGCTATCTTGAAACTTTTGATGTGGGATATATAGAAATGAATAAATTTTAAGCTGACTAGTAGTTTAAAGGAGTTATATCTCCGCATACAGAGTTGTGATATCATATTTATCACAATTATATACTTTTACGTCCATTTTTGGTTTTGCTCTTAATTAGGAGATCTCCTTTACAAATTAGTAACTAAACATATAGGAAAGTTCACGATGAACAATTATCAAAGTCTTTTGCTTTGAGAGAAAAAGAAATATTATATTATATCCATAGTAAAAGTTTATTCCAAAATTTAAAAATGATGGAATCGAATAAACGAAGAAAGGCAAGACTTGTACTGCACCCATAACTATTCATCTATACATTTAGACATATTCATTGATGATTTTAAAGTTGAATATGTTATTTCAGCCTGCTTTGGCAGTGTTGGCACCCGATCGTTGGAGGTCTTCTAAAGCAATTGTATTTTACGTCATAGAAGTTGAGCTTTAACAAAAAAAGAACTATTATACTCTACAGTATAGATCAATTACCAGTATAAGTATTGAATAGAAAAATTCCACTCCACAACACTAATCTGTCTACTCCACATAAATAATGTTTCTATAGTCAAAATCGGCTAATGTGAATAGATCTTGTAGTTTTGAAACTAAACGCTTATAAACGGAAAGAAAATTCTTGGTCTTGAACGCGTAATTGGTTCAGTTGAGATATTCTTGAAAAATAAGCATAAGATTGATTGATTGGGTTAATTGCTGCCAGAACATTAAAGCATTTTCTCATATCGGCATCTGTTATAAAGTTTCGTTTGACTGTTATACGCACACAAACTTTCAGTTTTTCATTTTATAGTAAACTATTCATTATAGTAGTGATAGGTTATAGTGAAACTGTACTGGTTTCATTCATGTCAAAGAATATAAAGGCAAATAAACACTACAATATCTCACTATCAGAAGAGACTTAATCTAAAGAGGATATACAAAATCTCTTATGAAATTCCTGACACTCAAGGTTTATGATATTTTATTTTATTATTGTCTGAAATTTGCAGTTTTTCATAAAATAATTCTATCCGATTAATATGATAGGCCTGTTTCTGGCTTTACGGAAATCATAGAAGAGTTATGTAACCTAAAAATTTAGGCATTGGGTATATTTCACATCTTTTGTCGAGTATCAGGAAAATTTTGAGATTGGGTATTACTGGAATATTAAACAAATAGAATCTAATCACTCTGGCCGTATGTCACAATGAGCCTTTTTAAATTTATCATTTTATTTGGTTTATTACTGGTATACTTATTCTTCTAAAAAAATTCCAGTTGTCATTTTAAATCTTTATGCTGCTCTGTTTTTTTTTTTTTTTTTTTTTTTTTTTTTTTTTTTTTTTTTTTTTTTTTTTTTTTTTTTTTTTTTTTTTCTGATTTTGGACCGACTCTTGAGACTGAAAAGCCTGGCTGAATAAAGATAGAAAGAATACAGAAAAGATAGAGTATTGTTTGTGTGAGTTAGTAAACGTAAATCGAATTGAGGAAAAGTGAATAGGAACCGGTTAAGTGTATGTCCGTCGCAGCAAGTGTCGTAGATAATTGTGGGGTGGGTTGGCAACTATATATTTTGGAGGAAATATGGGATAGACCTATACAAGATTTTTTCTAAGTCGCAGTCAACATGTTTGAGACTAAGAGTGTTGACGATGTGAAGGTTTGTATAACTATTTGCATTCAAAGCAAAGATTTGAAGCCCATATTAGAAAGGGTTTAAATGAAATCAAAACCTTGCAGCTCATATTTATAGTAAAGCTAAGCTGGTATCTTTAGATTAAAGAAAGTTCACGCATAATATTTGATATATTACTATGCTTAAGTGAAGTTTTGTTGATATCTTTTCGTTTCTGACCTTCGACTCTACCTGCGATACTCAGGAGTACGATGTTGTAGATAAATGGTGGTTAGGGCTCAGGGGCTAGAAGATTGTACAGAAAAAAACAAATCTCTAGATACGTATAAAACACTACTAACTTTACATTCATCAATAACAAATATTTGAGTAGACAACGAGCTTTTATTTACGCACAATCTCAACAAAGGCAGCTGCTAAACAGAGACTTGAAGTTATGGCAGCAGTTGTAGAATTATCAAAACTTGTGGAAGCCTTGGACTGTAAACTTAGATTGAGCTACTAGCGGCAAAGTATTAACCGGGTTAAATATGATCTCATCCAATAAAGCTCAACTTATTGCTTGTATAGTATACAAGTGGTCTCCGCCAAAATTTGATACCATATCAATGAAATCATAGAATGTCACAAAAAGACGTGACTGAACGAAGCACATGCGCTGTTAGGGCTTAAATTACAGAAAAAATATCAGATTATATGACAAGCGCAACATTACCAATTTTTTCCAAAAGTCATATATCTTGTAGTTATGATTGTAGGCTCATAGCACAGCGGTATTGCTAATATTCGCTAACTGCTAATGGTGCTTTTTAAATTGGTCTGGAAACATGCTTGTTGGCCATCACTAGACTACTTAGTAGACAGCAGTTGATCTACGTTCATAAGCACTTTGTCAAGTAGTATAAAAACATTTGCAATTTGTTATTCAAAATTCATCTATTCCCAAATATAAATTTAGAGCATGAACTCACTTCTGACGTGTCTTATTGCTAGCTGCTACAGAACTAGACAAGGCTCAATTAGGAACAATGAAAGGTGTTGTGTTCATCTAGGCTGATATACACCAAAGTTTTGCGTTGACCATACAAAAGGTCACTACCATGATAGTACTGTGGATTATCTACAGTATATGAAGAGAAAAGATATTGGTATTGCTAGATCAAATTTGCACGTAAGTTATCAATATTTACTTAGTTACGATCAATCAATCTTTAAATGCGTGTTTATGATATCAATGTACCAATGACTCTTCCTGTAGCAAAATTTGCCTCCGATCATACAATTCAGGGTTTAAGATACGGCTAAGCTGACTTGGTGGTTATTTGATAAAGATTCTTGTAATAATTTACACGAGTCTAGTCAAAATACTACTTAGCGGTTCATAAATAACTGTGAATAATGTAAAAGTCAATAATCGATCTTTGACGCATTTTGTTGCATTAGTGGTATTTTAAAAGCTTTAAATATGGACTGTAATATTTTTTATCGTAAAAATGTGATGGAATTATTTCCGTGCTACTGTAAAAATGCTAGTTATTAATATTGATATAACAGTTCTGATATTTAGAAATTGGAGTGCTTGCTACTTTGCGGTTTAGTATCCGACCTACAGTCTTAGCTTTTTTGTCAAGTACGGTATATGCTAAGAAATATTTTATAGCTATATTTCTAAATACCTGGGCGAAGGCTTATCAGAAACAGCAAAAACATGTTTCATTATTGTGGACAGGGTCTATTGCGTCTGTGGTGTTTTAAAGCCTTGAGAAGCAGGAAATAAACAAGGAAAAAAATTAGGTAAAAATTATCGAGCTTTTAAATTTCATTATATTAATTTAGTAGGTTATATACCCAAGTTAAGATGTTTGAATAGATATTTTGAATTGAATAATATTAACAGTTATAGTCCAATACATCAAACAGTCCATAAAAGCTAAAAGCTTAGACTGATTTTTAATCTTTATCAAACAAAAGAATTAATATTCTATTACTACACAATAGAATTAACATACGAAGTTTTATCACCTTATACCTATTATTGTGTTCAGTGGATGAGCGCACCAATCACGTCGCGCCATTAATGGATGTATGTGATGGTAATAAAAAATGTAAGCAGGGGTGCCTAGCGCCAACTTGACGCTTAGAATGAACTTCTATGAAGCTAGAAAAACATGAGTGTATAGTGAGTGTAATAAAAATATCTGGTTTGCGTGCCTAAAAATATATTTGGCAGTCTGGAAGCAACTAACTGACGCACAAATCAGGTAGCCCTTTCAAAACATTGGAAGTAAAGTTAAAAACTTGTCAAGAAAGACTAATATACTGGTTGACTGTGAATTTTCTCACAATAAGAAGAGCTGTGGTTTAAATGAATGGTTTCCTTCTAAGGCCTTGGACCAAATGGTGGGGTGAATATTGCAGTGTGTCAGATCCCAGGTATATCAATCGGGGCTAACAATTCTGCAATGAACAGCGGAATAGATAGTCTGAATGACGAGCATAATTCTTTACCTTACAACATCTGTGTCAGGACTTATAATCGATCACTTTTATGATAAGTATACATTTTCAAGTATAGTACACGGGTATATGGGACATCTTGGTAACAACTATTTTACATGAAGGTTAAAGATTTGTTTAGAATCTAAAAAATCATATGAGCAGAATTCAATGCCACATTGTGCAATGTTATATAAGGCCTTTTGAGAACAATCAGTTGTAGCTTTGAAAGAAGATCTCCGATAAGGATGTTTTTCTTAAATGCCTTGATTCCATTTAGTATTATTAAAATGTCTGGCAATCTCAAGTTTTCTTATGTGCAAGAGCAATAAAAATACTGTTAGACAGTTCACAATGAAGAAATTTAGTCCATGGAATTTATAAAGCACAATAAACTATACTTAGAGTAGGAACATTCATACTGTAAATTGAAAACCAAATTTCATATTGGATATCTGACACATATTTTCTAGTCTCACAAACTCTGGTCTCTGCTGTCAATACTATGTTTACTATCAAGCTATTTTCATTGCCAACCTGGTTATTTTTTATACAGATTCTCTCTACATTTCACGTATTACTTTCATGTAAGAGTACTTGTATTTTTACTTTCAGAAAACTCTACATAATTACAGTACATTGAAGGTTGATACCAAGAGAAGCAACAAGAGGAGGAGGTTCTTCTACCGCTTTCTATTGGAGCAACCTGCAACAGCCAAATAAGGTTGGAATGGTGATACAAAGTCATCATCTCCTTCTGTATCTCTTTCTGAAAATCCTTAAAAATGCCAACCTCAAAGCAACAGCTTGTTTGGACACATGACCGTGTAGTCGTCTGCCTTCTTCAGAAGGTTATCACGGAATTCGGCGTCTCTATCAACTATTACGCGTTCTGGCGGAAAGTGTTAGAAGAGGCTCCAAGAAAGCTAAAACAAATAGTTAAAAAAGGGAGGTATGTCATCTTCCAGCTTTTCTTGGCTTTGGTCGGCTGCTTCCGGAGAAGGCGTTAAACACCCTACTGCAATAAGGGTCCAGAGGGAAAAGCCTTCCTACAGTCTATTTAACTTTGTCATATTTGCGGGTTGAGCAGCGTCAGATACTTCAGTACAGTAAGAATGGAAAAATTAAAAAAAAAAAAAAAAAATACTAATGTTGATGTGTGTACCAAAAGCTATAAGGTTTGTCAGATGTTCTAATAACCAAATTAGGATAATGACAGTAATCTGATCAGATAAAAAATCAAAAAATCAAAAATGCTACTGTAGTAACAAATGAGAGAACTTATCCACTTGCAAAACATTGAAAACAACCCAAGTTAATCGCGCATAACGAAGTTGAATTGAGTTTATTTTCTCATGAATAACGATGAAAAGGTAAAGATTCTAATCTAAAGAATCAATATGCAACTTTACTTCAACTGATCCTAGAGCACAACATAGTATAAAAAATGACCAAACTTGTTTGTGAGATTGCACAATGAATGAAGATCATGTCAATTACTATGCTAAACGGCATCTAACTTTATTTGTTCTAGCTGTAAGAACTGCAAACTACGTATGAATAGAGAATTTCGTTCCGTCAAAGACAAAATACAAGTAGAACCCCCCACGGCTCACAAGCACGATCGATCGGGAGACCTCGGTTATTCAATTTCACATGTCTTTTCTGTTTCTGTGTTTTATTATTGATGAACAATTTGAACCAAGCCAACTGACTGAGTTTGTGAGAAGTACAGTTACTACTACAGTACGATGAAAAGACCTTCCCTTGTGACGGGTTTATTTTTATTATTCTTAGGCAGAAACTGAATCAAAACCAACGGAATCCCACTAGCGATTCGATTTTACAATTGTTTTCCCATTGATCGCCTAGTCTTAGCATTCTTAGCGTATGAACTATAATAGAGAAAAACGGAAAAAAAGAACACGGCAGTTGCTGGCGTGGATCCCTTAGGTAAAGTTTAATTGAAGAGTTTCATTCTCGAAGCCAAAGCCAGCAACAGGGAGAACTCTTGTTCCTTGCCCGATAAACAACTAGATACTGTATGTAAACTGATTTCAGGCAAGCTACCAGTAGTAGTACATACTACGAACACTTCTACTTCTGGCTAAATAGTGTTACAGATAGTTTCTATGCTACAGAGTGGATATGAGTTGAATCGTCAATTTTGACATCGTGAGAAGTTCAAAGAAGTTAGAACATTGTCAATTTTACTCGCGCTGATTTTGAAGCGAAAGAGAAGTTCTAGAAAGTGGCTCATTAGTCGTTTGCACTTGAGTGACATTTAGAATAGATAGGACCATCATGTCACTACACAGCGTTTCTACTTTTACCACTTTTACCTCACCGATAACAACGCATCTTAGCCATTCCCAATAAAATTGCCCGCTAAACAAGACCACTTTGCGAGTAAATTTAGTCAATTTACAACTATCTATACACTCTCAATATTCCAAGAATCAAAGTAAATTGGTCTCCATCATTGTTGTTTGTACAATATACAAGATCTTCGATTGTGACTGGAATCGCCTTTCCTTGAAAACAAGGCGAAACTGTTCTTCCGTGGTTTATGTCACAAAAACTCTATACGCAAAAGCCAAGTCCTCAGTCAGTCCCGAGCTGGAACGCCAAGGGCAGGAAATCTTATAGGAGCCGTTTATGGAATCATGCCATAAAGAGTTAGCGCACAAGGCGCGCTCTACTACTTTCTTGTGTGAAACGTTTGTTACACAAAATGTTACCGAAACAGTAATTTCGAAAGTCCTCAATATGCTAAAACAGATCTTTAAGTTAATACCAGGATGTTTGAATTCTATGCATCATCACCATAATAATATCATATCATATGATTCAGTGACTAGAGATAGTCATCGCTGGATGATCCATTTCATATAAAATACCAGTAAAGATTTCTTTATTCTTCTTATTTTTTTTTTTCTCTCCATCTTTTGCTTTCTTCATAGCTTCAGGGATCAAATGACAGATAATTACAAGAAGCTAAATCTGTTGACGAAAGATATACAACACTTCAAGTTATCCAGAAATTGTTTTTGAATGCCTTGACCTTCTAGTATACGCAAAGGTATTATAACAAATCAAATCTCTTAATAAAAACATACATCCATAATGAATCAACAAGAAGAAAAGTATAACGGGAACGATTCGTTTGAAACTACAGCAAACTCTTCAGTCAGTAATCCCGATACTGTCCCTGTCCCATCTAACGAAAATGCCAAACCTGAAAATAGCGAGTCATCATCTCAATCTCAGTCTCAATCAGTTCCACACGCGGCTTCTAACTTACCTCCCCTTCATACAAGTCGCGACTCAGAAATGGTACACGAAAAAAGCGATGTTTCTCAAAAAGATTTGACCTCAAAACCAGCAGATTTCACCGAAGAAGATGCCAGTACAGATCTGGAAGCTGCTTATAGCAGTAATATGAAACTATCTAATCAATTGAAGGAGACCTTGTCTAACGAAGACGGCATAGAGCAGATTGATCAATTAGTTCGAACGTTATCAAGACGGAGCACTTTTGAAGACGATCGAATTTCAATAAACCCTGACGATTTCAATCTTTCCAAAACACTAAGAGCCATCACTCATAGATTTGACAAGGCCGGCCTTCCCTTAGCCTATACAGGTGTTACCTTCAAAAGCCTCACATGTGTTGGTGTCAATTTGGGCGCAAAATATTGGCCAACTGTTGGAGGTATAGTGTTTAGCCTCGCTGAACTCCCCAAAAAGATTTTCTCAAAGTACAGAACTCCTACCCGAAAGATTATCAAAGACGTTTACGGTTTTGTTAAACCTGGAGAAATGCTTCTGGTGCTGGGTCGTCCAGGGGCTGGATGTACATCACTGCTCAAAGCAATTGCCGATGAAACTGAACAATTCTTGGATGTGTCAGGAGAAGTCTTGTACGACGGTGCTTCAGTGAAAGAAATGAATGATTATTTCAGAAAGGAAATCATATACAATCCCGAGCGTAAGCATCTTTTCTCAACTGTATTTTGAATTTTTGAATCTTATTAACGAATTTTGTGTTTTTTTTAGTTGATGTCCATTTCCCTCACTTGACAGTTAAACAAACTTTAGATTTCGCAATCGCCTCAAGAACTCCCAAAACCCGATTAAACGGACAGTCCCGGAAAGAATACAGAGAGTTCGTGTTAAAGTTTCTGACTACCGTGTTTGGCTTACGTCACACCGTTAACACCAAAGTCGGTAACGATTATGTTAGAGGAGTGTCTGGTGGTGAACGAAAACGTGTTTCCATCGCCGAGGCACTGGCTGCTGAAGGAAGTATTTACTGCTGGGACAATGCAACAAGAGGGTTGGATGCTTCAACTGCACTAGAGTACGCACAAGCAATTCGAGCAGCGGCAAACCTAATGAGAAATGTCGGAATTGTTGCGATATACCAAGCAAGTGAGCACATCTACGAGCTGTTCGACAAGGTGACAGTCTTGTATAAAGGTCGCCAAATATATTTTGGAGATGCAAGGTCCGCTAAAAAGTACTTTGAAAACATGGGATTTGAATGCCCTCCACGACAAGCAACTGCCGAATTCTTGACTGCTGTGACAGATCCAAAAGGAAGATTTTTCAAACCCGGATACAAAAATGTCCCTCAAACCCCAGAAGAATTTGAGGCCTACTGGCACAACTCTCCAGAATTCAAGCAGCTAAATCAGGACATTGACGACTACAATGCAAAACAATCAAGTGAAGCTACCATTGCAAGATTGAACGAAACTTCGAAACTGCACAAGATGTCTCACCAGCGCGAGAAGTCTAGATATACGGTCGACTACTTTACACAGATCAAGCTGAGCACTATCAGAGGGTACCAACGTCTTATGGGTGACAAATCCTTCATTTTAATGAACACTTTCGGAACTGTAGCCCAAGCTTTGATTATTGGATCTCTTTTCTACAATATTACGCCATCTACAAGTGGTGCGTTCTCAAGAGGTGGTGTTATCTTTTTCGCCATCATGTTTAACGCGTTAGCTTCAATGTCCGAAATACCCAACTATTTTGCAGACCGGCCGATTGTCCTCAAACAAAAGGGCTATTCATTTTATCACCCTTCCGCTGAAACCATTCAATACACGCTATCGAACTTTCCTTTCAAAATCGTCACTTACATTTGTTATAGTATCATTGTTTACTTTCTTTCTGGCTTACAGGTCGACGCAGGAAAGTTTTTCTTCTTTCTTCTAACTCTGACTTTTGTATCTTTTGCCATTACAATTTTCTTTCAAATGATTACATCCTGGACCAAAAAACCCGAAACCGCTTTAGCATTTGGAGGTGTTGGGTTAATTATCATTTTTGTGTATTCGGGCTATATTGTCGCACCGCCAAATATGCGGCCTTGGTTTAAATGGCTGTCGTACTTGAATCCGATTATGTACGGGTTTGAAAGTCTCATGGCTAACGAATTCCACAGTCTTGAAATGGTTTGTGACTTACTTGTCCCGAGTGGGCCAGGGTACGAAAACGTGTCGTTCGCTAATCAAGGTTGTGCATTTACCGGGAGTCAGCTTGGAAACGTGATGGTATCTGGTGCCAGCTACATCAAAGCAGCTTATGATTTTACATGGAGTCATGCGTGGAGAAACTTTGGTATTTTGGTAGCGTTTACTCTCGGATTTGGGGTTATCAGTACAGTTGGTTCCGAATTCATGAAGCATAGCACTGGGTCTGGCGATGTGTTGTTGTTTAAGAGAGGTCATTTACCTGAGAAGGGAGTTGTCGATGAAGGTATGAGTGGTGCCAAAGTGGATGCTTTACACGATGGTGATCCTGATATTTTTTCATGGCAGCATGTGAACTACTCAGTACCTGTAGATACAGGAATGAGACAGCTACTTTCCAATGTCCAAGGATATGTCAAACCTGGATGCATGACAGCTTTAATGGGTGAATCGGGAGCTGGTAAAACAACACTGTTAAACGTTCTCTCCCAAAGGGTCAGCACTGGTGTCATTACCGGTGACATGTTTGTGAACGGTGTCGAATTGGATCCTTCTTTCAAGAGATCAACCGGATACGTACAACAACAAGATTTACATCTTGCCGAGTCGACAGTTCGTGAGTCCCTACGCTTTTCAGCACGGTTGCGACAGCCCGCTTCTGTACCCGACGCGGAAAAACTAGAATACGTCGAGAAGGTTATTGATTTGTTGGGTATGAGATCATATGCAGAGTCATTTGTCGGAAAACCTGGTGAAGGACTTAACGTCGAGCAGAGAAAAAAGCTATCTATTGGTGTGGAACTTGCTGCCAAGCCACAACTACTGCTTTTCCTAGATGAGCCCACCTCTGGACTGGACTCGCAATCTGCGTGGGGTGTTGTGAAGCTTATGCGCGAACTAGCAGCTGCAGGCCAATCAATTTTGTGTACAATCCATCAACCATCGGCAACTCTTTTTGAACAGTTTGATAGGCTTTTACTTTTGAAGAAAGGTGGTAGGACCGTTTACTTTGGGGACATTGGTCCAAACTCAAGAACCTTGATTAACTATTTTGAAAGCAAGGGTGCGAAGAAATGTGACATTAAAGACAACCCGGCTGAGTATATATTGGAGTGTATTGGAGCAGGAGCTACGGCATCAGTCTCGGATGATTGGGGTGATATATGGGAGGCTTCTGAAGAGTATAAGGCAGTCACTGAAGAGATTAACCAGCTAAATGATGAACTGAGAAGGAAGCCGAAAAAGACGGTTACAAAGGAATTGACAACAAGGTTTGCAGCAAGTCATTTTACGCAGTTCAAACAGGTACTGATCCGAACAAACCTGCAATTTTGGAGATCGCCTTCTTACATTGCAGGAACATTTTTAATGGATGTGCTTGGTGGTTTGTTTGTTGGTTTCACATATTACAATTTGAACCATTCTCTCTCTTCTATTCAGGGTGCTTTGTTTTGTATGTTCTTAGCGGTAGTTGTCACTCAACCGTTGTCTCATTCCATTGCTGTTTTTGCCGAACAATCCAGAGATCTCTACGAGGTTAGAGAAGCGTCTTCGAATACCTTTCACTGGGCTCACCTTCTTATCTGCCAATATTTGTCAGAACTCCCTTACCACATTTTTTGCAGTAGTTTGATTTTCTTTACCTGTTACATTCCGGTTAGATTTTCTCTCGATGCGAGTATTGCAGGCTACTTTTACTTTGTCTATTGTTTCTTGTTCCAGCTTTTCCATGTCAGTTTTTCCTTGGCCGTTTTATATTTTTCACCAAACGCTTCTACAGCTGCAAGTATTTCAACTTTCCTTTTTGCTTTCATGATTGCGTTCTGTGGTGTCACTCAGCCCTCAGACTTGATGCCCAGGTTCTGGATTTTCATGTACCGAGTCTCACCTCATACCTATTTCATTCAGTCACTGCTTGGGGTTGTGCTGGACTCTCGTGAAATCAGATGCGACTTCAACGAGTTTAGTTTCTTTGGCGCGCCAACCGGAATGACGTGCGAGCAATATGCAGGTCAGTTTGTCCAAGAAGTTGGTGGATATTTGTTGACTCCTGATGCGGTAGGGCTATGTGGGTACTGTCGGTACAGTGTGGGAAGACAATATTTGGCGACAATTGGAATTGACATTGCGACTCAGAAATGGAGAAATGTGGGAATCTTTTGTGGTTATATTGCGTTTAATATCTGTGCAATGTTGGGATTGTATTATTTGGTTAGGGTCAGGACGTGGCGTCGACCAAAATGGTTTAGAAATTTGAAAATGATTGGAAAGGCAGGGAAAAATTGATAATGATACTAGGTTGGTCTAGTTTGTTTCTTTGTTGGTTAGGGACACAAAAAAATAAGTATATTGGAATTTAAAGATGATAGTAAAGTGCGTTGTGTATATCAATTGCCAGATAATTTAATAGTTTAAATAGTTTTGTTTAATTTCTAGTTTTTAGTTTTTTTACTTGTGATTCAATATTTATATTCGTAAGTCACATAATTTCTGCTTGCAATAAAATGAAAGCTCGGTGAGGCTAGAAAAGATTTGTTCAATCAGTAAATGTTACTTTCAAAAAACTACTGGATGTCTTGAGCGTTTGTTTTTTGTACTAGTAAAGATTTGTATTTTATTTATCGCCGTGTAAGTAAAAACGAGCTGTAGTACATTTTCAAATAAGATCTTATACTTGTCAAAGTGCTTTACAGTTTCAAAAGCGATTTATATGCTAGTATCGTATTAATATGTTGGAACGTTAAAACCAGAGTGGCCCGTCGTTGATTTATCTGGGCCATGTTTCTGTCGTTGCAAATTACCTTAAAGCGTCAAATTTTTCATTTTCGGGCTTTTCGGTCATTTAAAAATTACTGTTTACAACGGAAACAACTTTTTTATAGCCGAAATTCATAAACAGTTAGTGAATCTGAAATTTACGGTGTAGATGCCAATTTTTGTCTGTAACTCCTCCGAAATGAAATACACTAGACCATTTACGAAGTGAGATATATGATTATCAAAACGTACTTATAGAACAGTTCTTTAATAGTAGATACTGCAATAATAAACGCGAATTTAGTATTTACACACGAATTTTGTTCTTTCAATCCAAATCAGTTTTTATCTTTAACCCAATTTGTATACTTTGATTTTATCTTGCATACCAGTAATAAAGACGTGACTTTCAAGTCTCAAAGCTTTAAATTGAAAGAATAAAATTCAATTAGGAAAGAAAAAGATTTTGTGAAGTCTGTTAAAATTAAGCATTGGTAGATGCTTGTGTCTTACAACAAACACTTATTCTTTCATGTGCTCAATATTAGTATGCCGAAACAGATTAGCAATGGCGCTGGAGTAATAACAAAGTAATTGTCTATTAGTAGTTAAGTGAAATTTTGTTTCTTGCTACGTTAAACATCACAGCAGTCATTGGATCAGATAGAATAGCCCCATTTATTTATTTTTTGATTCCCTATATCTAAAATCTAAAACTGTCGGAACTAATTAAGTATACTCTAGTAGCAATCTTGTAAAGCAGATATCTATATAAAGCACTTTTCCAGCGACTATAACATTTGGATTGACTACAGCACCAATAAAAAACACATACCGGTAAATATCCATCAGCTAGACTTTCTACTTGCTTATTGAGTACTGAACCCGGTCCATGGAAAAGGACCGTGCTTGGGGAAACTCTTTTTGTGAGCTCCTTGCTTACCATACTTGTGCTCCTTGTAAATAGTAACAGTGTCAATAGCAGTGTCGTTTCTGCTTGCAATGTATTCATGGGTCAGGTGGGTCTTGTTGTGAACAGTAAATCTAGACCACCCGTAGATATCGTCAAAGGATTTGGCAGTAAAGTCTTGCAAGTACTTCTTTTTAATGCTATCCATACCATCGTAATGTCCTGCAGCACCATTAACGATGTACCAAGGAGCAGAAGGGTTGTTAAGTCCAGCAGGGTCAATGGTGTTATTGTAAATAGGATGTTGACGTTGGTAGTTGTGAACGTGACCGTTAAGAACAAGATCTACTTGGTAATCAACCATGATCTGCTCAAAAGCTTCTCTACATTCATTGCAAACGTTAGAATCCTTGGCAGAAACGTACCAAGGTCTGTGACCACCAACAATAAGCCAAGGAGTCTTAGATCTGTCAACGTTCTTTAGGTCCTTGATTAACCAGTCATACTGTTCGTTAGGGTAGTCCCCGAAAGGTCCAGCGTTTTCCTCAGCAGATCCGTTAGGTTCATCAGGACCGATTATTCCATTACCAAAGTCAGTTTCAGTGTTGATTTGGACAAAGTGAACAAGTCCGTGGTCGAAAGAGTACCACATGTTCAATTTACCCTTAGACTCAGAGTTGGGCATATCAAAATGGTTTTGGTAACCAGTAAAGTTGGTTTGACCAGGAACGCACATGTCAACAGTGTAGACTTCACCAGTACTATCGTCAGTAGTTCCACCGTTGTTACAGTTAGCCTCGTGGTTACCGGGGCCAACCATGTAAGGCTTGTAGGCAGTGATGTTTGCCATTTGCATGTAGAACTCGTTCAGAATGTTCTCGTAAACGGTAATACCATCGTGAGCAGAAGTCTTGGGAAGATAGCCTTGAATTTCTTCTTTCAACCAGTAGTCAGCATAAGCAATATCTCCAATAGTCCAGAGGAACTCAAATTTGTCAAGATTGTCGGAAAGAGATTCAATAGTTGTTTTCTCGCCGGGAAGAAGAGAGCCATCACCAGAATTCTCACTGAGACCAAGAGGTCCCATGGTACCCAAGTCTGAGGCTACTGCGAAAGAAAACTCTTCGTCGGTTCCCAACTTAGGAATGGTCTTGAAAGAGTAAACAGCGGTGTCTTCTTTACCATCGACGACAACTCTGTAGTAGTAGACAGTACTAGGTTCAAGATCGGAAATCTTAATGTTGTTGTTCCAAGTGGAAGATGTGGGGTAAGTTTTAGAAGAACCACGGCCCGACTCAAATTCCAAATTGTTAGGGTCAGTTCCATATTGGACAGTGGGAGCTTCAACTTTTTCATAGGTGTTGAAACTAATGGACACTCCGTGGTTACCAGCGTATGCCAAACGGTGTTGCATCGCATCACGACCGGTCCAAGAAATGTTGGTGTAGCTGGGTAGGTCGTGAGGAATAGAGCCTGCGCTAACAAAAGCGAGCATAGCCGCAACTGCAGCCAAGGAAAACTTCATTTTTGGTTTAGTGTGGGGGAAAAAAACTAGATCTGATAAAAAGAGCTTGGCTTTGTTGAGCTAAGATGAGAATTAAAACTTGGCTTTAGTTTTGGGCCATGGATTGGACTTGGAATCTAGAAAATAAGGGGAATAAAATATGAGATACAAGACGAGAATCGTTTGTATTTATGTGATTAGAAGAGCTGTTTTGCAGAAGCAGTTTTAACTGAAATCCTTAAAACTGAACGATGCAGTTAGTTAGTCGTATTTTTCAAATAGTCCGGCGACGTAAATCAGAGGAAAAACCAACAATAAAAAACGTGTTGTTGATGATTGAATATGGTAGGCTATATGTAGGCAAGTACATTCCTGTTTACATGCCTTTCTATATTCAGAGAACTGTTGACCTCCGTGAGTTTAAAGGAATACGTGTGAATTATAACAATTATAACCTATACTTGCTTTAGAGCAAATTTATGTGCAATGTAAAGTCAATAACCACACTTTTTAGAAATATTATCTTTATAATATATATGATTGATTGGTCTACGTTGCTACCCAATCGAACGTTTACGAACTGACTTCGCTGTTTAATTTTCTAGACATTGTCGTGTATATTGGAAATTAAAACTATTTGATTTTAACAAAACGTCTACTGCATAAGAAACAGAGGTAAAAAAGAAAAAGTTGGAGAATAACTAAATACAAAAAATAATATGACGCTTGTCAATACTGCGTACACTCGACATAGTAGTGGAAAAAGCTTATCTTTAAGCTAATTAACGGCTTTACTGAATGTTTAATAATTTTGGCAAGTCTTGACGTCCCAACCGATCAATCAAACACAAGCAAAATGTAATATGCAATATCTCGTACCTTGTTTTCTGTCAAATAGTTATGAAAAAAACGAAGCAAATTGAAACGCGTCTGTACGATTGATGGAAATATCAATATGTATACCAGCTCGAGCTACAGTACTTTTCACTAACCCTGGTAAGCTATCTATCATTTGTCCGTGGTTCCTTCAAGGAGCCTGGATCATAGCACGTGGGGAACTGAATAGATGCAAAATAAAAGTTTCGAATCGATAATCTTTATGTATACGTCACCTTTCAAGATCCTTCTTTTTTTATACATTTTAGTTTGAAGAGATTAAAAAGCATACGCGTAATTGTTTCTAAGGAAAATTGTGTAAAACTGCGCTATATTAGCCCGTCTGCCCAATGAAAGTAACTCAATTTATAAGATTCTAGGAACTAAAGAAATATAAACATGTATACGTGCTATAATAGCTCAGTAGAATCGACAAATGTGTAGATATTCCCACTAGCTAATGCATCTCAGTATAGTGCATTTCAGTATAATCAGTATAGTCCTAACTCCTGAGAAAATGAAAAAGCAAACATACTTCACTCCGCTTTCAAAGGCAGGCATGTTTATGAAAGAATATCAAATCGCGTTTTATTCACACGGTAAATCTCAACTCGTTTACCAACATGTAACAAATAATCAATACACCTGTACGATATTCACACGATTACCAACAACATGTTTGTAACGCCATAGCGTGCGTGTAAAGTTTCCAATTTTCTATTTTCCATTTCCATTTTGGTACAAAGTGGGGGTCAAGTCGGTCTTTAAGGGCAGCAAATGCAAACAAAGTTTAGATAAAAAAACTACCAGAACACGGTAATAAGTCAATAATTATTATAACAATTATCCGGATTATTATTATCTGAATCAAAAGTTAAGTGAAAAAAGAAATAAACAACAGTGTATGAACAAAATTTTCACAAAAGAAGTTTAAAGACTCCATTTACAACTACCACTTTGCAACATTAGCTGAAGAGATAGGAATGTTTGTAGAATTACCACCATTTAATCCAGCGGCCTGTTGTCTAGTTCCTTTAAAGTCATGCTTCTTGAACAACGTCGCCGAATCGACAACACTTCCATTTCTACTCGCCACATAATCATGAGTCAAATGTGTTTCGTTATGAACAGTAATTCTACTCCATCCATACACATCATCGATCCATTTTGCTGTGAATTCCTTCAAATATTTTGGTTTCATTTTGTCCATTCCATCATAATGCCCAGCTGCTCCATTCACAATGTACCATGGTGATGCCGGATTGTCCAAGCCATTGAGGTCAATCGTATTGTTGAAAACCGGCACTTGTCGCTGATAATTGTGAACGTGCGCGTTGAGGACAAGGTCAACATTGTATTTTTGAAAGACGTGTTCGAACGCAAGCTGACACTCGTTGCACACCGATTTCTTTTTGGCACTTGCATAGTATGGACGGTGTCCGGCAACAATCACCCACGGAGTTATACTACGATTGACTGATTGCAAATCTTTGACAAGCCAGTCGTATTGCTCATTGGGGTAAGTTCCAAATGGCCCGGCGTTTTCATGGGCGGTTCCATTGGGTTCATCGGGGCCAATAATGCCATTACCTAAATCAGTCTCGGTATTGTACTGAACAAAATGGACCATGCCATAGTCAAACGAGTACCACATATTCATGCGTCCGCCGGACTCCAAATTAGGCATGGCAAAATGATTTCTGTACCCCGTGAAATTAGTTTGCCCTGGCACACAGTTTTCAAAAGTATAGGTGATACCTTTTCTCTTGTCTGTTATTTTACCGTTGTCGCAATTAGCCTCGTGATTACCTGGTCCAACCATGTATGGTTTATACGCAGTAATATTTGACATTTGTTCATAGAACTCGTTCAAGATGTTTTCATAAACCTTCACACCTTCCTCAAAAGTTGTTTCTGGTAAGTACCCTTGAATTTGTTCTTTAAGCCAGTAATCTGCATACCCAATATCACCCACCGTCCACAAGAACTCAAACTTGTCCAGGTTCTCACTTAGCGACACAATAGTGTTCTTCTCTCCCGGAAGTAGTGTTCCATGTGCGCCAACTCCGGCTGTCTCACTAAGTCCTAGTTTTCCCATGGTGCCAATGTCAGATGCAACGGCAAACGTGAACTTTTGACGATCACCAACATCAGGTGGGGTGTGGAACGTAAACATGCGCGGGTCCTCTATGCCATCAACAAGGACTTGATAGTAGTAGGTGGTGTCAGCGGCAAGACTGTTGAGGTGAACGTGGTTGTTGTATGTGGTTGAAGTCGGGTATGTAGTAGAAGTGCCCTTTTTAGAATACCAGAAAAGCGTGTTGGGCGAAGTGCCGTACTTGATAATGGGAGAACTGAACATGCTGAGAGTGTTGAAACTTATAGTCATTCCGTACAGCCCGCCGTACGCAATACGGTGTTGGCTAGGGGTGTGGTCAATTGCGAGACCAGGAACCTGTGCTGGAGCGGGAACCGGCACTGGCACCGGCACCGGAAGCGCAGAAAGAAATGGAAGAACAGCAATTATGGAAAGAAGTGAAACTCTCATAGTGCCGAATCAAAGATAAGTTCTGTGTTATAGACTAACTTATAGTATACGAAAATAAGAAGAATTTGCACTAATATCATTGTAGTAGCGAGGCGATCTATGCAATATATAATCAGTTAATTGCTATTCAGAATTTACGAAATAGGTAGGATGAGGATAGAAGTACACATCATTATTTTATGCAACTGGAAATGATTGAAATTGGAGGGCTTGGTATTCACACAATAATATTATGATGTTGTTGATATAGAGTATATTAGTTGAAAATATTGAAAATCGTTACAAAATGAGTCGAAATATTACATGGATTGAAAAAATTAAATTAATTCAAACAAAATTGGAGAGAGGTAGATGAGCTTGAGATTTGAATGAAATGGTTGTACAGTGTATAGTATATAATATAATACCATGGACTAGCATACAGAAATTTGCTGTAATACATTCAATTCAACAATAAATCGGAAAGTGTAGACTTATTCTGACCATCTAATTGTTCTACTTGTCCAGAATTCATTATTATTGTCAATCACATCATTAGAAAACTCGGTAATTTCTTATTACAGCCATTTCTCTTAACTTGATAGATTTATCCGACAGTCAAATTACTCAATGCTTTTGGTCTATACTGGTATATTTTTCATTTTTTAGTCTTCACTTTTCAAATGTCAATTTCTACTAAATTTTGTCATGGTTATTCATACGATTTATGCAAACCATATCGTTGCACTTAGTCTTCACATATATAAGTCCGTTACTTTTTATTCGTTTTTGAATAAATCCAAAAAGCCCATATTTATTTTTGGACAGTTTATACTAGGCTTCTAAAATAGAAATATATATCCGGATATAGATTTTCATACAAATGTTTTTATGACTTGATTTCATATAAACGTGGATTGAAAGCAAATTAGACGGTTTATATCCACCTAATCAAAAAAAAAAATATACCAAGATTTGGACCACACGAATTTCATGCATCTTACTGCTATTTTGTAGTACGCGATTTGGCAATGTAAATATCCTCCCCAAGCACAAAACTTGTATAAAATACATATATTGTCACCAGTATTGCACAAACATGAAAGAATTAAGTCGCTAAGTAAGTTTCCACTGAATTTGATAGAAAAATCTGTAATTAATGAATGATGCAATCAAAAAAAAAAAAAAAAAAAAAAAAAAAAAAAAAAAAAAAAAAAAAAAAAAAAAAAAAAAAAAAAAAAAAAAAAAAAAAAAAAAAAAAAAAAAAAAAAAAAAAAAAAAAAAAAAAAAAAAAAAAAAA
>JAJMKR010000042.1:0-34543 GCA_030563945.1 Geotrichum australiense | reverse complement strand
AGCGCATTAAGGAAATCGTAATATAAATGAGCCACCATCTTATATAAAGCAGTTATTGAAGATACATATGAGGAACTGTACAGTATCTGCAGGTTGGTGATCAGATCTGTTTTCATACACTAGCACTTTCTGATAAAACAAGGATGGCAAGGTGTTTTTAGGATCTACGACGGTTCTTTGGATGTAACTGATAAGCAACTAGTACCTTTACCTTTACTCCAAATCGTATAATACAGCTAACACAGAGGAGTTTTTTCTCTACTTAGAAATGCCATTACATAACACCGGCCCACATTATTATAATCGGAACATTTGCCCTTTACAGATGTGTTGTTCAGGCACATTTTAGAATCTTTTGAATGCAAAATGTCGCCGACAAACTTTAGAATCAGTATTAGTTTAAGAAGAGAAAGTAAAAGAAAAAAGGGTACATCTTACTAGGGAGGAGCTGACTTGGGAGTTGACGTGTAGTTAGTCTGTTTAAAAAGAGTTGGAATCAAAATGATTTAGAGCTTGTGGACATAGAGTATTTAAGAAGGCGAACTCTATGGATATAGAGAGAGATATAAAAGAAGTAATTGAGTCAACTTAACTTTGAAACATTTTCGTAATACCGTAGATCGGTACAAGCAGTATATATCTACAATGTATCAGGGACATCCATTTGTACAAAATTTAGCTACTGTTCTACTATTCTTTGCGATGAACAAAATTGCATATTCATTTTAGTAAAGATGTCTTTACCAACAAATAAATACTGCCTCAAACGAGTATAAAGTGCTCTAGAATTTCTGTAAATGATCATCTAGTATTTGTACGTAACACAAGTTCCAAACATATACAAAGTATGATCAAATACAAATCTTTCAAATAGTAAAACATCTTCACTTATAAACCTATTTGCTCACAACATAGCATTACACTACACACATAAATAGACAGTTAACATAATACTGTCGAGAACAGAGTATCTCACCCACACCTCCTAAACCCCAAGTATGTCCACCCACAATTACCAACTCCACACACACCATCCCCATCTTTCACACACACTATCTCCATCTCTCAAAACGACAATTTCCAGTTTTCTCCTGTACCAGCACTAACCACACAATGATACACCGTCCATACACATCCTATAGATATAATTACCATTCTGGCCATTTCAAACTTTCATTTTAGTTAACATCGCTCACACACACAGAGTGATATCTTTACATCCAATAGTATTCATACGTACGGTACTGGAAACATGAAGACAAAATGTCGTATTCACTTCTTTCACGCTTCTGTTTATACTGGTACTTTTCTTAATTACCTCGCGAACCACCTCAAACGTCATTACTCTGCAGTTTTCAACAACACCGGGAAAAATAGGCAGTGTGCTCATGCTCGAAATACATTTCTGTCGCGGTTTCAATAACTAGGGCCCATTCCCTGGTCCAAATATATACCATTTCTACCGTTTAGTCAACATCATGAGAAACAAGATGGATATATATGGGATAATCCATATTTGAAAAAATCAAATTGTTACTAGCATCTGAAAAATGTTCTTTCTTTCGTCTATTTTCATTTCATGAGAAAAGCCAACAAAGATAAATAAATCAAAAATGTATACAAGTGTACCATCCTTAGGTGTAAATGAATAAACTAAAAACACGAAATAAATACAGTACAAACGGGAAAAAAAAAAAAAGAAAAAAAAAGATTTAACAACAAACAAATAAATAAAAATATTTTCATTTCATCAAATCTACTTTCTACTCACTCACACACATTCACTTTGTCCTGTCCCGTTACTAAAAACAACATTATTTCTTGTATGATTCTAAATGAGCATCTTCCTCAGCAACAAAAGTATGCTCATGCCCTGTACCTTTAATTAGTTTCCCACCTTTTTCAACAGTACAGAATTCTATAGACTTGAACCACTCGTCGTCCCAAATGTCCTGTAATGTAGCTCTTTTCTCGGGATCAATCTCCAGCATTTTTCCAATTATATGACGCGACTCGTGAGGCAGCAACCGCAGTAATCTCCAAGGTCCTTTATAAGTAATTTTTTCCTTTGGTGGAGTTTGTGGGGGATGATGGTACAACTGTTCTTCTTCTGGTGTGGGTTTGGCTGTAAACAGCTGGAAGGAGGTGTCGCTTTGTTTAGGTACTTTCCAAGGGAACCTTCTTAACGTCATACAACAGAAAATCACTGCAACAGACCAGATGTCAGTAGGCTGAGGATCGTATTTTGTCATTGTCAAAACTTCTGGCGCCAAATAAGGATCGGATCCGACAACACCATTAGCTTTAACAATGTCCGACTCAAACGGATATCTGAATACAGACGCAGAACCAAAATCGATAATCTTCACAATACCGTCGGCGGTAACGACACAATTGTCCAACTTCAAATCACGATGAGCCAAACCCATTTCATGAAGATAGGTTACACCATTAACAATTTGCTTAAAAGTACAGAAAATCTCAAGTTTTGACATTTTTCCCGACATGACAATTGCAAAGAAATCATATGGGCAGTATTCCATAACCTCATAAAACTTCCCGGAATCCTCAATTATATCTAAAGTTTCCACAATGTTTGGATGATGCAAAGTTGAACCTATGCAGAATTCTGCAGTTACTTTTTTCGAATATTCACGTTGGGATTCGTTTGCATGACGGGGTCTAAACTCTTTAATGGCAAATGTTGTTCCATCCGAAGTTCTTTTCATTAATCTCACCGAGCCACCGGCACCAGAACCAAGTACTCTTCCGATTTTACCATATTTTTTGAACCCTGTTTCAGCAAAAGGCATGTTTTTTAGAGAAGACGAGCTTTTGTTGTGAGACTGAGTGGAAGAGAAGGCGGAAGACAAATGTGTAGATTTTGGTGAAGCAGGAGGTTTAAGCAGACTAGGCTTTTCGAATTTGTGTAATTTTGATTTTTCCTTGTCTTTTGATTTATCTTTATCCTTTGATTTTGATCGTTTGAAGAAACGTTTCAGTTCCATCATAGAACCATGAGGTTTGCCTAAACCAGACCTCTTTAGCTGGTCAGGTTCAGCAGAGTGATCCGTTTTATGGGCACCATGAGAAGAATGTGATGAAATGATTGACGTGGAAGTTGTGACAGAATTAGATGAGCCGGTTCTTGAAAATTTGAATCGCGGTGCAATTGTTGTGGGATTTTGTCTTAACTTTCTTTGATACGGATCATCTTTTTCACCTTCAGGTAAAGTTACGACGACATGACTAGTTTGGGTCGAAGTTGGGGTTGATCCTGGAGAGTTTGTTGAGGTTGTTGGATCCGAGCCATTTGACTGTACTCGTGAGGAAGGAAGAGAATAATGTTCGTAGCTATGTGTGCCGTCGGCAAGGAATCTGTCAGCTTTTAGGTTGACGTTTTTCAGTTTGCGAGCTAATTCTTGTTCATCCATTGTTATTTGTTATTTCCGGATATGCTATTAGGGGCAGTTTTGGTGATGGTTGATAATGAATTGATGTGGTGGTTTTTGTTGTGATACAATGAACAAAGAACGAAAAAGGATTGCTATTGATACTAGTATATGCGATATATTATAGAGAATTGAGATTTGTCACAAGGAATATTCGGCAATTCGAGGCGAATGACGGTAGCAATTGAATGACGTGTTTTAGTTTACCAACGTGCTTGATTGGATATGGATGATTCTTCAACAAACAAACGAATATGAGGTGTAGATGATTTTGATTCGGATGCAAGTTCACAAACACACGCTTGAAAGCTGAATTAATAATATTGACGGATGGTGTTCTCTTCGGGACCGTTACTTTTGAATAGTCGAGATGTAACAAGAACCAACAGTTAGATCAATCAATACCAATACCTATGTCAATATTTAGACTAATTGTACAAACTTGAGTAGGAAAAAGTAGGAAAAAAAAGAAGGAAGAGAAAAAGAAGAAGGAAAGAAAAAAAAATAATAAAAAAATTATTTGTGTTAAAGTTAACTTAGTTGAGTCAGTTAAATTTACGGTGGTGACTACTGGAATCTCTTATTCCCATCTTTATACTATTGTGGTACAGTACTAAAGAATCTTGCTAAGAAGTCATAAATAGTAATAAATATTATTAAACTTTAAACAAATTTTAAGCAACAAAACACGGCAACACTGATGCTTCACTTTCATTGTGAATGAGCCATATAAATAAGCACACACGCGCGCGCGTAAAGATTCATAATGTGGTACCGGTATATAAAGTTTACAATAAATCCATTACTGAAGTTTTTTGCCCATTTCTTACTGGCTCATCTCAATTCAATTTAGCAATACTTAGTGGAATTTAGTAAATTTTATTAAAAGCAAAAAATAATAATACCGCGTACTAACCTGACATGATCAAGCAACATACACACATCTCCAGATGAAAGAAAATTTGGCACTTTTTTTTGCGATCGGTTCGGCATAGTTCAATTTATGCTAGAGCCAATAAAAAAATTCATTGTATCGGATAATAAATTATCAAAAAATAAAGCAGAAATTTCTCGCAATGTATCATAAAATTAATGTTAAAATTTACGGTCAGGCCTTGCACTAAACAAAAATAAAACACTTGATTATCGAAGTGTTCTGTGAACTTCTGCCGACTCAAGATCACCATACTATAAACTCAACAAAGATTCGATTCAAGCATCCATGTGCAATATGCCTCGTCTCAATACTCACAACAGACGCCAACTCAATGTCATGTCATGTCAGATAACAAACCAAGCAGGCATCACCTGATACTCACATCCCTACAACTAACCAAATCTTTACAGGCAGCTACCATTTATCCAGAAATAAGGAATTCAAAATCGTCATATTAAACTACTATTTCCGCTAAATTTTCTTCTAGTTGTTGGTATTAATGCAATAGCAAAAATAACTAAACATTGTTTCTTGATGGAAGCTTTTTTTTCTTGCTAAAATAACAAAATTTAATTTTTGGCTCGCTAACATTCTCACCACCGGCACTTTTAAATCCGCTCCTTTTCTGGTTCCACGCACCTACCGCTCTCCCTCTCTCTCTACCTACCACGGCCACACAGCATACACACTTTCTAAATTTTTCAAGTTTCCATTTCTAAAGCCTTTCTGTACAAATCCACTATCCAATTTCACTACCATTCACCGAAACCTCCGGCAAACTTACACAATACGCACCAAAGAGACTGACCAAAAATATACCGGTCTAACCCACTTATTACACACCCAATATGTCTGACTCTCTTCCACTCCAAACTTTGTAATAAACACTTATTATATTATCGATACAATTCAATGAATTCATTAACCAAATAGCACCCGCCAAAGAAAAAACAACGCGGCGACAGCTCGCAAGAAACTTTATTCCTTAAGCGTACAGTACTATACTCCAAACGTAACCCAAAACGCTACCCATACCAGTAGCAAAAGTGGAAGACAGAAAGGACCCCCAATTTGGTAGACTATCCTGGTGGTATGTATGGCTTGCCGGATCTTTTCGGGTAGCGGGAAAGGGAGGGTGTGGACGGGGGCGGTGGTTAATAGAGATTTGTTATTGGTGTTTGCTGTAAGTTTGTACTTGTGAATTGTACGTAGAGATCTGATTTGAAAGTAGTGTGTATGGGAAGTAGGAACAATAAGGATTTGATATATCGTGTTTGTGTTGAGTGAGGTGTAAACTTAATTGTAGCGTTATCAATACCTCATGAAGTGCCCTTATATCTTTGATGTGGTTGTCATATGCCATGCCACAATTATCATATCTCATACGTAAGTAATTGGCGTGTTTATAATCCATAACTATGGTAATGAGCAAGCCTAACTTTGAATTCTGAGTAGATATTTTTCTTCTTGCGTAGCTTAAAGCCTTGGACAGCATTGTGGGTTCTAGAAACCTTCATGTGCTGTTCTAAAGTAATTAGTTTACATACCATTGGGTGACGATCTGGGTAGTGCGGTAACTGGTTATGTGACAGGTCATAATTTTTTTTCTACAGTATTTTAAGTCGTTGATCAAAAACCGATCTATGAACAATAAATATCATAATTGTGAGAACTACGGAAGGTCATGAACTGGTTTTTATTAAGTTCGTAACTTCGTATACTGGCATCTACATAGATTATTGTGCCTATGGACTATACTGTTTACGATATATCATACTGCAAATACTGGCAGCTGAATCCGTTTTGGGACTTGACAAGATTTGGTTCGTCATGCCAATCTGGGTGGTGATCTTTCGTTTATTTCTGTTCTAGAAGTAAATATATATATATATATATATTTTTTCAGTCACTGGCCAAATAAAAAAAATAGGCGTACCGTACTTGACAGATCGTAGCGTTGCTGGTATATCTAATTAATGTACCGCTGACTCTAGGAGTACTAGTGTAAATCAGATAAATATAAATACAAGACAATATAAACCAACATTCATTGTTATATGTTGGTTGATTTGTCCTAGCTTATGGTCAAATTTGGTGCACGGTGATATTCTAGGAGTCTAGTATATCCAAATAGCTTCAATGTTTAAGTATACATTGATATACCGTAAATATCTAGGTGTAGTTACTACTTCTAGTATCAACAATATAATGGGCATATTACTATAGTAAATTAGTGCATTCATGGATATCTATTAAAGTTGACTTCACACGATATCTTTCCATACTTGTGTTCGTATCAACACTCATAATTACAACCAACAAAACCACCGGCAACAACTTACAACCCCCATTGCCACATTTTGTTCCACTCCATCTACAACCCAAATCTACCACAACCCTTTCCACATCCAGATCAATCTGTAAAACCACCTCCCCAATACCAACGCCAATGCCAAATATTTTTCCAAATGAGGCACAGGATCCCCCTGATACCCACAAAGTCTGGGCAGGTACACAAACTTGTGCTTGTATAGTATATAGACTCTGATTATTGTTGGTCATGAAAATAAAAATAATAACAAAACAGGTAGGGTCGGTTTTGGATAGATGTGGAGGTAGATGGATGGATCTAGATCTGTGTTTAAATATATTTATACTTGTAGATATTCCAGATGTTTTTATATCGGTTTACGGTCGTAGCTGCTGTGTTAGGGTGCTGGTTAAGATGGACCATCCATTGATTTATTCATATATAAATTAAATTGAACAATATCTAACTAACAGAATATCGCAACCGTCGCTAACTTCTGCTTTTGTGTATACGCTCTTATTTCCCATCTCAAACATCTTTCTCACTTATTTGTGGTGCCTGCCCACGTAAAGTACCAGACGACCACAACAAAAGTTTTGTTTCCATCACACACGCAACCAGCTAGTGGCCCTCATAACGGACCCAAATACTCCACGCATTGTGCAAATAGCAACAGAGCCCAATTCCATAACCTACAAACGCGCTCACAGAAATATGTTGTCTTTGAAGTTTTTCCATCATTCACATTCACACATTCACGACCTTCTCTTATATATTTGTTATACAATACTCTCGGAATCTATATCTATACCGGACGGTCAGTTAAAATTGCAACTCCATGCTGCCGGCCGTTTTCAACAATTATACCAAAAAGACCGGTTCAAATAATCCAAATCTCAACCCAAACATCCACTCATAATGTGCATCCAATACCTGACCCAATACTCCTGTTCACACCTCGAGTTCGGGCCCCTCCACACCTGCGCCACCCCGACACCTCTCCCAGTCTACCAGAACAGTGAGATTCTTCGTCTCGAGTCGGCCAGCCTCTGTCAGCCGTTCAAGAAAGAATGCGCAGAGTTGTTTCGGCAACAAAAAAATGGCGCTGCTGGGAAAGGAACTGGCTGTTGCTGCTTGAGGTATGAGCGCGTGGTGGTCGGGGATGGACAGTGTAACTTTTGTTATAGGAGAACGGTGGAGCCTGTTGTGGTGCGGGATGGGGTTGATGGGAAGGGAGGGTGGAAGAGGGAAAAGAAGAAGAAGAAGAAGAAGGGGTATGGGTGGGGGTGAGTGTAATTGTACAATGGAATTGGAACTACGATGAAGGGGGTTTGGAGTGTTTAGCTAGTTTATCATGGTATGAAGAAGAGTTGGATAATATTTACGGGCTTGTTTCATTTGTTTGAGTTCTAACAGAATATGGGGAGAATATAAAGTCAGAATAGCATACATATAAATCCGCATATAAATCCGCATGCAGATACTTTGAAGAACTCAACTCAATTAACAGTTCGAACCTTGACATACTTGAAAAACATTAATACTACACCACACCATGAGGCATAAAACATATAATTTACTATTCAGAAAAAGAACCAAGACTACTCAATAACAATTCTCTGCTCATCACCAACTGATCCATTCAGTTCCCACCATTTACCCAATTCTCAACAGATTTTCTCATCAAACACTTTTTCGCTTCCACAACGCGTCTCTGACTGTATCCAGTAAAAAACATAAAGAAAATAATCTCATAACCGTGTATATATACTGTATGTACGCACGTACGGTACTTTGGTCTTTTCGGTCGTAGCGCGCGGAATACTGTACACGCATACTGAGGTTGTATACGAGCTAGCTACGGGCGACGGCTGGGTGCATTGTGCGAAATGTTTGTTTTATTGTTGCACACAGGTTTTGGGTGTATTAAACATTTATCTATGGAATGAGATGGGCAGTATCATTGGTTTGATTTGGATGTGGTAGAGTTGTTGGAGTTGCGACGGTGGGTTTGACTAGATGAGTTGTATGTAGAGAGAATTGACGTTGGTATGGTTGAATATGCTTTTTGGTTGTGTCTGGAAGGTTCCATGATGATTTTGTGTCTGTGCTCTGTGGTGGGTTAACTTAACTTGACATTGTCAGTTTCTGAACTTAACTCAGAGCAGCATACAAAATATGAAAAATCTATGTGCACACGCTTGTTTTAGTCGTTCTGGACAGCCAATTGGTTGATACAAACTGACTGCGTTCTGTATGTTTGATGTTTTGATATATTCGACTGAATTGAATTGCACTGGTAAATTCAATTTACGCTTGATCTCTCCATCTATTTGTCCAGAATAATAAAAAATCTCACAGTGCGTACTGTTGCTGTTGTGCATATAAAAATTTCCACCAGGTCCTCTCCTAACTTTTTTTATTTTTTTCTGTTTCTCTCTTCTCTTTTTGTAAAACCACCATACAAAATACAAAATATTCCAAAGAAGAATAAAAAGTCTCCATAATACAAAAAACGCCAATAACCATAAAGGAGGAACCCTTAGAAAAAAAAATCAAAAAAAAAATAATCATTGCCTCACAAAAACTCATACACAGTAATTTTCTTTTCTACTACTACAACCAACCTACCCACACAATAAAAAAACCCTCCACTTCCCTCCCCAGATCAAAACTCTCCCCCTCTTCCTCTTCTCAAGAGCATCTTCCATTTTTTTCTCCCCCCTTTCCCTTCCCAAATGTCACCCGCCGCCGGACAGCCCCGACTCCTAACGGCCAGCGAGAAGGCCCGTTTAGAAGAGTTCCAAGACATGATCCACTACTCAACGCGCTACTCGGATGACCGCTACGAGTACCGTCACGTCATCCTTCCCAAAAACATGCTCAAACTGATCCCCAAAGACTACTTCATTGCCGAAACTGGAACCCTCCGGATCCTTATGGAGCAGGAGTGGAGAGGCCTTGGGATCACGCAGAGCTTGGGGTGGGAACACTACGAAACTCATGCGCCGGAACCTCATATTTTGCTGTTCAAGAGAAACAAATAGTTAGTGGACTGTGTGAAATGAATGATTGATGGAGTTTGATTGATTGACGAATTGATTGATTGTTGGGATGCTTTTATTTTGTTGTTTCTTTTGTTCTTTACACTTATATATACGAATCATCGCGCCTAAACGCGTTGTCTTGCACGCGCCATCTTTCCAATGACCTACAATACCTACTACCGTCTGATGATTTTGATCCTGAACATACACATGCATCTCATCTCACAACTACACCAAATCCACCGCCATCACTATGTTGGCAGAAACACATGAAAGAAAGAGAGTGAGAGAAAGGACGGTAGAAAACAGGGACTGATTGGATGATATAGATACCAAATGAGCGCGAAGACCAAAATTACAAGAGAAGATATGAAAGCATCGTCTGAATATAATAATTATACAAGAAAATATATACTAATAATATGCTAATGTAAATAAATAGTTGAATATATATATGTAGATATGTGAAAGGAGGAGCAAGAAGTAGGAAAGAAAAAAAAACATCCCCAAAAGTAATCAGACTTTTGTAAAGTTGATACTTTGTGATCTATTACAGTACGTGATGATATTCAATGATTCGTCGAGAAATATTAAATCAACTATCAGTTTTCATTATTTCATGACATTGTATAAAATGCAGTTACAAAATATGCTATTATATATCCTATTCTATTCATCTATCTATATGTCTGTATCAATCTCCCTATCACAACCACAACCTCCCCCCTAGTCACACACACACACACCGCCCTAATTCTTCTTCGGTTTCCTCGTAATAATATACAAATACACCCCTTCCATTCTAAACTTTTCCTCCTGAAACCCTCTAACCTCCTCAAACGTAAAATTCTTATACATTTTCTTAAAAAACCTTGCATCCGCCTTTCTCCTCTTCTTATACGCCATGACCACCTTCGGTCCGTTCTCTCGTTCCTCGGTCAATTCCAACAGCGTTTTCTCCAGCAGCGGGAACGCCGACTCCAAGTAAACACAGTCAGCAGCCAGTACCAGGTCAACTTTCTTACTACGAGCAAACTCCGGCAGCTCCTCGCCCCAGTTCAGCACATCGGCGCTGACCCTGTCACCAAGCCCATTGAGCTCAATGTTCCGCTGCATCAGGTCCAGCAACATGATCTGGTCCGTGACATGGATGTGAACATTAGAGTCCTGGAACTTTTTGCCAATGGCGAGGCCCACGAGCCCGGTGCCGCTGCCCAGCTCGATGATGGTGGAAGGACGGGCGCTGGGCGTGTAGGTGCTCAGCATGTACCGCGAGAGAAGGTCACCGGCGGGCCAGAGCTTGCCGCCGCACCCGGAGGCCCCGCCGTCTTCGTACACTTTTAGGCCGGGAGAGGGAAGGAGTCCGTCGAAGGTGAGGTCGGAGAGACCAAGGTTCTCGATGGGTCGGGAGGGGAGAAGGTCTTCGGAAAGATTGAAAAAGTCGTCCATGTTTTAAATGGTTATGTTGATATATACAACTATACTTGTTTCTTTGTTGATCTTATTTAATGGTGTTTTAACTTCGTAAATTAAAGCAGGTGTATGAAAACAAGTGGGGTCCGTATTGTAGGTGTAAAAGAGTGTTGAAAGGAAAGATCGTTTCTAGCTTAAGAATGAAAACTTGTATTTTAAATGTGAAAGTAGTAGGGCCTGATAATATTATGATGTGGAAAAACTGATTGGAATTTTTCCAAATCAAATCCGATTAACTTTATGTTGGGAGTTAGTTTAGATTTACTGTACAATGATAGTATTTTTATTTTCAATATTTTTCACTTTTTTTCCATAAAGCCTGGTATCAACACACACTAATAATAAGCTACTAGTAAGTGAACTTGACGCTAAATAGTCAGATTTCGGTCTAGATGATCTCCCAAGAAACACTCCACCAAAACAATATTCAGTATTTACACTAAAACATATACCCCTCCATGTTTCTCTCAAATTTCACAAGGCCAGCCAAATCAAGCTGTTCCAATTTCGCATCAGGATCAAGATTCTACGCAGTCCGCCTACCCCGCCACCTCGACCCCGACTACACCGGTCCCATCAACCCCCGTCTCGGCCCCAAAAAGCGCGTCGCCGTTCTGTTCGGCTACAACGGCACCGGCTACTACGGTTCGCAGTTTAATCTCAAACACCCGTCCATCGAGGCAGAGCTACACAAAGCGCTGACCAAGGCTGGCGCTGTCTCACTTGACAATCAAAGTGACCCGAAAAAAGTAGGGATTAGGAGGTGTGCGAGGACTGATAAAGGTGTGCATGCACTGGGGAATATCGTAACGCTAAAAGCGGTTTTGAATGGTGCTGCTGATGAGAAGGCAGAAGTGGAACTTCGAAATAAGGTGAACGAAGTTCTGCCAGAAGGAATCAGAGTGTGGTCGATACAAAGAGTAAATCGAAGTCTAGATACAAGGAGAATCCCCGATTTTAGAATATACCAATACTGGATCCCCACATATGCATTCGATCCTTCCGTCAATAACGAATCAGATATCCAAAACTTTCGAATCCACCCCGAGAGGCTTGACTACATTCGCAGCCTGTTTAAAATGTACGAAGGTGTTCACCGATTTCACAATTTCACCAAACGCCGAGACCACGACGACCCACGGTCTCCACGAAAGATCGATTCTGTTAACCTGACCGACCCCACCACACACAAAGGCACCGAGTGGGTGGCTATCGACATCATCGGGCAGTCGTTCATGCTCCACCAGATCCGCAAAATGGTGTACCTGGTGATATGGATTTTGCGAAACAACAAGACCTCGGACGTCATAATGGAAACCCTCCAACCACAGAAATTTAACATCAGACCGGCGCCGTCTCTGGGGCTACTGTTGGATCATCCGGATTTCTCGAGGAGTAATGTGAAGCTGCTTAATATGGGTCACAAGCCGATTGATTTTGCACAGTTTAAACCTCAAATGGAAGAATTTCGACAGTATCTCATTTTAAATGCCATCTTTGAAAGGGAAGCTAATGAAAGGATATTCCTAAAGTTTTTCAAAGAAGTCGTTGAATTCGATACATTTGGAATTACCTACGTTCCAGCAACCCCAAAAACTCCTGATGATAATGAAGATGTTTAATTTTGGAGACAATCAATAGCCAGCCGTTCCTTGAAGAATCAAGGTGATTTATACTGGACTGAAATATCCCATACATTTTATACATATAGCGCGTAATTACTAGAATAAATTTTTCATTGGCTGGAAATTTTTTTTTCCCCCATTCCAAAATAAGCACTGCTCGCAAAACACTCTGGAAGGCTATCCCACCCACACTAGCTATCCTTTCCACCACCACCCTCTCCTCCCCCATCACCACCACCACACATATACACAACCCCCCCCCTCGACAACAGTCTACCAAAAATCTTTTTTTTCTATTACTGTTGTCGTTTTGCAAAAAATAAAAAAATATGCTATCAAATCAATTACGACTAGCAACCAGGCTACAATGCTCTCGGATAGCACCAGCAGTTGTCGCATCAACAAGAACCTACGCTGCGTTTCAAAAGAAGGCCGTAGGCCAGGTCAAAGTGAGGAGAACACCCAAAAAATCACCAGGCACATCGATTTACGACTTTGAGTACACAGCGGCACACTCGAAATTTCAAAAAAATGCTCCAAACTTATCAGATCAGTACCCTGAAGTTTTGGATCCGGTCCGTGTAGACGCCTTTGAGGAATCGAAGATTACAAACTACTCGGATAAGGCAGTTAAGGCATTGACCCATTTCGGTGCGTTCAAAATGAAACAGAGAAACGAAATCTTCGATGCCAGAAGAACTATGGTCAGACCTAGTGTGGATAACGAGTTGTTGAAGGTTATCAAGAATGGGTTGGGCCAGTCGTCGGATAATAACAGAGTCTGCATTGCTGGTCCTAACGGATCCGGTAGATCAACTGCTTTGGCGAAAGCCGAAGCCTTTGCCATTGACAACGGATACATTGTCCTCCCCGTCCCCAGAGTGTACGCTCTTATTGACGGTAACACCGATCACAAGGCCACCGAATCCGGAATCTACCACCAACCCATGTGTGCCCGACGATTCCTCGAGCGAGTTCTCAAGGGCAACAAAGAAACTCTTTCCACAGTTCCACTTTCGAAGGAATACGTCATCTCACCCCGTTTGACATTCAAGACCAACCAAACCCTTGCCGATCTGCTCAAGTCTCGTCACAAACAATACTCATCCCAACTCCTTGACATTCTCATGGCCGAGCTTTCGACCCAGGACAAAGTTCCTGTCCTCTTCGCCATTGACGACATAAACGCGCTGTCCAACTACACCCACACCAAAAACCGTGACACTTTTAACCGGTTCATTTACCACGACAAGCTGCAAATCCCCAACCTCTTCCTCTCATACCTTTCCGGATCCAAGTCGTTCAAGAAAGGTGCAGTGATTGCTGCTCTCGGTCCATACGCCAACATGCAAACCATGGACGTTGCTCTTGGATACAAAGAGTCTGCTGACCCCTATGCCAAGCAGAAATACTTTGACCATTCGCTTGCAGCCAAGTTCCAAGGTGTCAAGGTGGTGGAGAATAAACCTTTCACACTTGAAGAAACTCGTTTGATGTTGAAGTACTTTAACGATGCAAAAGTGCAATTGGAAATGGACGAGAAGTATATTCAAGAACAGTATTTCATGTCGGGTAACGGGAATGCAAAAGCCTTGTTCAGTTCTGTTTTGAGATATGTTTAGAACGAAAGGAAAAGGAACAATGGCATTGGTACAAAAAAGTTGATTGCTAAATCTTTTACGTGTAATATATATTGGAGTGAAGAGTGAGAGAGGATTGTATATATAATAAAATATTATGATGTGTAGATTTTTTTTCTTTTCACCTTTTCTTGCCATGATTTCATGAAAAATCATAGATATCATATCATGATGTAGCCATGTTTTGCTACGAAACAGTACTTAGTATTATAGCCACTACCAAATACTGCATTCTGAACTATCAGGATAGAGATAATCATTGGTAATTTCATACCATACTACTGGTACATATCCACCCATATATGGCCAACCAGGATCAAAATAAAAATTGAACTACCGGTACTATTCATACAACATATTATATAGTACATCACAGATACAAACAGTTTCCAGTCGTTACCTCAATTCCATTATTACTCCATTATCACAACTCCTCTATTTTCTACCCTTCTTCTTCTTCTTCCCGCTACTTCCAGGCTTTGCCTTTTTAACGGCCGCCGGTAAGGTCTTCGGAGTTTGGATTTCATTAACGTCCAAGTTATCATCAACCGCACCTCCCTGAGTTGTTTTCTTCTTTTCCTTTCTCTTCGGTTTCCAAGTACTTCTGTCTCGTTTAGGCAGCCATCTTTCAGGATCAGGAACTGCGCCTTCGACGTAGTTTTTGGGTAGTTTGTTCTTTCTCTTTGATGACTTTTTCTTGGTCACTTTGTAAGCTTGAGTTTGGGCTGCAGTTCTTCGCAAGAAAGGTGTCATTGCTTGGGAAAGAAGCGCATCTGCGTCGATTGAACCAACTAGTTGCGATACAGGTTGAACAATGTTTTGAGCATCAAGAGATCTATCGCCGCATGCAATTAGTGCGAGGTTTGTACGAGGGGTTGAAGTAGCGGATTGTAACAATGATCTAATTTGAGTTTTATCATTTTCAAATCCGACTAGAGAAAACGCAGCCTCCTGGACAAGAGTGGTAATATCAATAGAGGTGTCAAAACTAGACCAGTGTTCAACAGCTTTCTGGAAATAATCAGCCGCTTCTTGGTACCTTTTACAAATCTTGAAAAGACTAGTTATGGCAGACACGTAGCCTGGAGAATAAGCTGTAGCAGGTTCCAAGGTTTTGATGTGGGCCGAAAGAACTGATGTTGCTAAGCTGTAATCTTCCTTATTTGAGTATAGTTGAGCTAGAGTAAACGCCAGTCGAACATCTTCAGGAGACTTTTGAAACTCTTTAGCAAGAGTGTTGATATCTCTAGACAGGCCTTGACATTCAGCCGACTTTGAAGCCTTGCTAGATTTGAGAAGATTTTTAAAATTTTTTCCTGTCTGTAATTCAAGAAGAAACTTATTATCGTTGATGATCTCGGTTTGGCTCGATACTAATTTAGGCAGAATCTTCGAATAGTCTGACCCTTGTTCAATCAGTCTAAGCGCCAAATTAGGATTAATGTCTTTATCATTTTTTGCGACTAATAGATTTGTGTTGAAGATGTATCGTAAGGCAGGATCGAGCTGGTTACTATCCACAGAATCCAAAATTCCGTTCGCTTCTTCTGGATTACCACCTTTATAGGTGGCATATGCAGCTTGTAAAAGAATCTGAGCCAGATCTGATTCGTATTCCTCCGAGTTTTGACATTTAACCTTAGCTAGCTTGAGAGTCTGTACGGCCTGTTGGTAGTTTCCCCTTCTGATGCACCACGTAGCGACATTGAAAAGTTGATCATACGAGTCCTCATTGTTAGCTGAAACAGGTTCGGAGTCAGTTCCTAGTTGAGCTAGAACTGCACGCTCATTGACTGATAAATCGAAAGCTTCGTTGGTTACTTGAGACTTTGTGTTGATCAGCTCAGTATAAACTGCCAATGCTTCTTTGTAATTTTGGATCTTATACAAACTCTGTGCCCAAATCTGCTTGATACCTCTATTATCTTGCTCTTCTTCAAACAAAGCTTTCAAGTCCTGATGCTTACCCAATTTATACAAACAATAAGCATACTCCAATCGCAGAGCTTTCGATTTGCTCAAGACATCGTAGACTGCCGAATACTTGTCGAGGTTTATACCCGATACGGCGAAAGCTTTTAGCGCAGCCCCATCGTTCGGTGACTGATTCAGGATACGCCTCGCACTATCAAAGATCCCTTCATCTTCGTTTTTCGACTGATACAGTTCAAGCCGAGAAAACAATTCGTTTACCGACAGCTTTTCTTTCTTAGACATTTTATCGATAACCGTTACCAGCAATGGTGATGATTTGCAAACAGTTGTGAAAAAAATAGACGTGTTGTTCGACAATATCTATTACATAAGAGCTTGGTAATAATGAGTGAAATTTCAAGTATTGAGTTGGGACTTACATTATAGCACTTGCATGCTTCAAACAAAATCTCAAAACGTTTCGACTCAAAAAATACTCATGAACTGTATTTAATCCAATCACAACGGGAGTTTATATACATCTTATTGTGTAACAGAATTAAAAGGTTGGGCTATTCAGTAGCACTTTCAACAAGTAGTTTGAATGAGGTGCAATAAAAACTTTAGTTTCGCAAAAGACTATCAGGAAGGCAACTCTTTTAGTTCTACTAATGTATGAAATATAGGCCGCAGAATATAGCCTAGCGGCACTTAGTTCAACGTGTATATAGCAAAAAAATGACGCGGTACTCAGCACTGATATGAAGAGCACAAGAGACAATTGTTATCTCATCAAAATGAAACCCCAGGCTTTTGAAGACTCTGTATACATACTGTTCAGACATTTTTATCTCCGACTTTTGCAAATAAGTGGGATCCAAAAATCAATGCAGTAACGAAAATTTTGGACGGCCATTATATAGTGGGCCCCTAAAAACGACACAGGCTAAACAAACATACCATCTACTGTCACAAAATTCTAGAAAAATATAGCTTTATACACTACTTCTAGTACAAGACATATAAATGGCGAAGCCTTTGAACGTCTCGTATATATCTATATAATTAGGAAATATTCAACTCAACAATCAGTTTGGCAAGAAAGTCATAATTTATCGTTTGATGTTTTGTAATTTCACATTACACCACTCGCTTCATGATAGTTGACCTCTGATTATTACAAGGGAAACTTCTTTGATAAAATATACACAAAAGCTCACAGAAGCCATCTAAAAACGATAAGCGATATGAGTAATAACCAACTTTGAAATTTTCATGGGAAACATATGCCGTGGTCTTTCCAAATGTTTCAGTTTATAGATACATTTACGAAAATGATGCTAACAACACTAGGAATATATATATACTTGTGAGTAAGTTTTTAAATCAATATTCAAATAGGGGTCTGCACCTGACTACCACGATACTACATTGTTTTGAAGACAAAGATGTCGCCATTACACTTGGCACTGTTGAAAAACAAAACATAGAGCAAAACAAAATCAGATTTCAAGTTCAATAAACATCGTGACCGTGTAGTTATGTTGTTTCTTGCCCTGAAGAAAAAAGCTTTGTTCTTAGTTAGAATCCTGAGACTTCCGTACTCAATGCTGGTTGGAGTACTTTTCTGGCAGTTAAACATGGTTCAAAAACTTTTAATAGTTATAAAGCACTATGTTTAACAAAGTGTATATCACCAGCAGAAGGATAACAACTCAGAATGATTCAAACAATAGAAAAATTAACCAATGATTTTTATCATTACCAATTACAAAATTTGGCCGTTTCAACAGTATTCGATTATTAATGCGTGTACATCTTGAAATTAATGTTATTTGGTACATTCTCATATTTGACTTACATGGGTTGAGCCCTTCTTCGAAACACATTATTATGCACGACTATTCTTTCTCTTTTTATATCACGCTTTGAAAATTCAACCATGTAAGGCACATTATGTCTAATACAGAACTAATACCATTTTCTTTGAGTAATACTAAACAAGAATGTCAATGTTTGACTAAAGTTGCCAGTCTTGTATCATAAAGTTGTCTATCAGTACCAGTCGATTATGTAGAATCGAAAGTACCTTTTCAATGAAATCATGCTAAATCTTTTCATATTTGAAATTGTAATAGTTTTTATATAGTTCGTATAAATCCAATTCGATGTAAATACAGTATTGTATAAACTATTCGCATTTAAAAACTTGCGTAAACACGATGCACGATCACCAGAGTAGCACTCTCTAACCAAAATTAGGCAACGTCCCATATAAAACAGCTCATGAAGTGGCCAGCAGAATATTTCTTTTCTATAATATATTATATCTAAATTGCATGTAAATCTGTACAAGAACTTTAAAAAATTCAGGTCCGTCATGTTAGGTTCAGGTCAACTCATGATAAACTCATTGTTTAAGCAATAGGAGTTCCACAAAACTTGTCATTTCTGTTAAGCTTCTGTCATATATTAAACGAATAAGTGTACATGCTCTATAAACATATCTATATGTGAATTTACATGATGTGTGCAGCATTACACTTGTGTCTACTATCAAGGCAACAGTTAATATAAGTAATTGTCCATATCTCAAATTACCGGTATGAAAAAGGCTTCAAGTAAAGAGAGTCATAGCCTAACACATTCTTCATGCACAGTCAAAAACATAGGGATTTCAATAAAATCAACGGTGAATGAAGGGTTCAATTCTCAGAAGTTCCTGAAAATTGAGATAGTTACTCATGCAAGCTCAACCGGTTCTAGTTCTTTGTATAGGGAAACCAGAATCAATTGACTCAATTTTGATTTTCATTTTTAGTTCAACTTCTGGTTCACAAATTTATCTACTAATAATGGAAACAAAACAGTTTTAGTTCAAAGCTTTGATCAAGACACTCCTTGGATGTCATTGACAAATTTTGCAAATATATAAGATACAAAGATTTCCGAGTGTCAAGTGTTTTTATTCCTCATAACTCTCAAGCTTTTAGGCTCTATCAACATTGCTATATCATGGTTTCTTATAGATTAGTTCTTGCTTCTACTTTTGTTGCTGGGGTACTTGCAGCTCCTGTAGAGCCTGCTCCTTCACTTGTTCCTGTCAAATCCGAAAATGAAACTGAAGATACAAGGCCCACTGAAGCTAATGCTGCTCCAGCTACTGATGACCTCAAGGTCGACGATAACACTTTCACCAATTCTGCAGCTTATGGATTTTTTAAGAAGAAAGGTGGTTCTAGAAACCAAGTTATTGTGATCTCTGGCGGTAGAAACTGTGGTGCCCCAGGCCAACCTTGTTCTAATCCTCCACCTGGACCCCAGTCTAGACCCGTTCCAAAACCTATTCCTTATCCTGTTTACATTCCTTCGAAGCCTGGCTCCAACGGTAACGATGGCCAAAACGGGCAAAACGGGCAAAACGGTCAGAATGGCCAAAATGGTCAACAAGGGCAAAACGGGCAAAATGGCCAAAACGGTAATAACGGTGCAAACAACTGGGGCCCCGGTGGTCCAGGCGGCCCTATGGGATGGTACCCGTGGTTAGTTGGAGGCGGATCTTCTAGCTCCAGCTCCAGTTCTTCTTCCAGTTCTTCAGGCGGTTCCGCTGCTGCCAGCAGTGGTGGTAGCTCCAGTGGTTTCGGGGGAAGTTCCTCTTCTTCTTCTTCAAGTTCTTCCAGCTCTGGAGGTGGTTCACCTGGCCGTGATGGACGAGACGGTCGTGATGGACGCGATGGCCGTGACGGTCAAAATGGCCAAAACGGTAGTGACGGTCGAGATGGACGCGATGGTCAAAATGGTCTTAATGGGCAAAACGGCCAGAACGGTCAACATGGCCAGAACGGTCAAAATGGTCAGAACGGCCAACATGGTCAAAACGGTCAGAATGGTCAGAACGGTCAACATGGTCAAAACGGTCAGAATGGTCAGAACGGTCAACATGGTCAAAACGGTCAGAATGGTCAGAACGGTCAACATGGTCAAAACGGTCAGAATGGTCAGAACGGTGAGAATGGCCAAAATGGTCAAAATGGTCAGAACGGTCAGAACGGTCAGAATGGAGAGAACGGTCAAAATGGTCAGAATGGAGAGAATGGTCAAAATGGTCAGAACGGTCAGAATGGAGAGAACGGTCAGAACGGTCAAAACGGTCAAAATGGTCAAAATGGTCAAAATGGTCAAAATGGCCAGAATGGTCAGAATGGTCAGAATGGTCAGAATGGTCAGAATGGTCAGAACGGTCAAAACGGTCACAACGGAGAGAATGGTCAAAACGGTCAGAACGGAGAGAATGGTCAGAATGGTCAAAACGGTCAGAACGGAGAGAATGGTCAAAATGGTCAGAACGGTCAGAATGGTCAGAACGGTCAAAACGGAGAGAATGGTCAGAATGGTCAAAACGGTCAGAACGGTCAAAATGGTCAAAATGGTCAGAACGGTCAAAATGGCCAAAATGGTCAAAATGGTCAAAACGGTCAAAATGGTCACAACGATGCTCCCGGTGCTCCTGGTGGTGCTGGTGGTGCTGGAGGTCATGGTGGTGCTGGAGGTCATGGTGGTTCAGGTAGCTCCGCAGGTTCTGGTGGTGATGGTGGTTCTGGAGGCTCTGGTGGTGATGGTGGTTCTGGAGGCTCTGGAAGTGATGGAGGACATGGTGGTCCCGGTGGTCCCGGTGGTGCTGGAGGTGAAGGCGGCGAAGGTGGTGCTGGCGGTTCTGGGGGAAGCGGATCGGGATCTTCTGATGGCTCTGGTTCCGGTGGTAGCGGTGGAAATGCTAGTAGCGGCAGTAATGGTGGTAACGCTACTGGTGGTAACGGTGGAAGTGCTCATGGGGGCCACGGAGGTTCAGGATGTAATACTGGAAAATGTGGTGATGTCGTCATATCCGTTGGTGAACAACACTAAAACCTCTCCTCTTTCCAGCCAGTTTTTTTGCTGTTCTAAATGTTTCTATCTGGCAGGCCCAGTTTATTCTGTGTAGGATTATATACAGTTTTTCATTTCATTCGTTTGTTTAATTCTTTTTTCATTATTATAGTTAGGCCACAGTTTGACTACAACATTCAATACATTGCTTTGTTTTTGCTCTATTAACTTATAGGATAATTTGCTCTATTAACTTATAGGATAATATTATAAAAGTATTATCCCTTTACAGATACTAGATAACAGCCTGTTTGTATTCTAAGTTGTAACATACTTCCAAATCCTTTGATTGTCCATTTCGGTCTGCGCTTTGGAGCTTTCCGCCGGATATTAATTGGTTATACCGGTATTTATATAATAATGCAAGTAAATATACTATTGTTTCATTCAAATTCAAATTTCTTGGTTTAGGCATATCGATAGAATACATTTGCAGATAGCATTCTATGGATGAAAGCTGAATTGACACCAGCCCTATTCATATGCAAATCAACACACTTAGCATCTGAAGAGGCAGAAAATTGAGTTCAGAATTCAAAAAAATTCCAACACAATAGGTAAGATGAACAGTTGTGTTTTCAACTAAGGGTATTTGTGTTTTGCACCGCAAATTTCGTGGAAACCATGAATACAACAAATCGATCAAGGAGAATCATCATCAAACAATCTGAAACTTGATGTAACTTCGTTCGTTGTATTTCTTGTTACTTCGTGTCATTACATTTCGTTGACCTTTATTGTACTGATGATGAATGATAAAATACTCCAGCATATAGACTGATACTGTTACTGCGTGTTAATTCATCTCTGCATTTGTAAATATACATGATAATTCACGTTTTGTAGTTGGTAAAAATGTGAAACACGATTATTCAACTTAGTGTACATCTCTACGTAGATCTAAGTTCATATTGGTGATTCAGTAGAAGAGATTGAGGAGTTGAGAACAGCATATACGGAATGCTGATGAAAAGAGTCAGTAGTACTTGTAGTACGTATGAATACAGCCCAATCCTGAGCATATAATGAATTATGAATTCGGAAATTAAAGACTTTCTACCTCGTCCAAAAACAAAAACAGTTGATAACGTGCAATTGTATATTAATAAATTCCCAAGACTATAATCAATTGAGCACATGTTCGTGCACGCCTATTTCTTGCCTTTGCAATCAGCTCCGACTGACAATCTCGTACGTATAGCACTTCGTTGTCGTGAAAATTTGGGGTAAAATTACTTCTTCTTACCAGCTAACTTCTTTAGTTTCTCCTTTTCTGCGGCCTTCTTCAACACCTTTCCAACAAAACTTCCCACTCCTCCTGCAGCTATAAGAACAAGTAAAACTGGGATTCTGATAGCCCATTCTCTAGGAAGGAAATACGCTTGCAAGAAGTTGGAGTCATCTAAAAATGGTAAAATGAAAGTCCAAGTAGTGTAGTAAATAAACACAACATTAGCAACCAACAACATTGAAGCGCCAACTAAGGTATCTAGAGACTTGTAAATCATTAGTAGATATAATCAGCATGAGTTCAAAGATTCTTACCATTGTTGAAGTAGGTGGAATATGAATTGACTTGACAGGTGTGGCTATAGAATTGAATTAGTTACGAAACTGAACACGTTGAAAATTTCAGGACTCAAGTAGATTATGAATTCAAGTACAGTAGGTAGTTTATATCATGTGAGACCTCCTTTTCGATCTGCCCCCTTTTTCAAGATTATTTCTGTCTGAAAGCCCATATTTTAAGTATTAAGCCTTTAAGCTTTAGACTTATTACCTAACTTATCTAGCATTTTGTGACAGCAAAATGTGAATCAAAATGCACTCTACTGTAGGTACCTTTATGTACTGTGCCTTGCAGATGGCATTAAGGTACTAGACAAAAACAGTAGTAAAAATATGTGAGGCTTATGTACTAAAATACTTCCTCTAAAGCACAAAAATGTTGAGCTCGTGCTTGCGTTTGGGACTAAATGGCCCATTTTCTTCATTCTTCATCATGCTGTTATTCTCACCTTCTCACAATCAACTCCTCAATCGTTCTCCAGTACAACACATCACAGCCCGGCATTCTTTTCCCACACGAATAACCCTTAAACTCGACTGAGTTGTCATTCTCATATACTTGGTACTGCTAATTCCACTAAGTGCTACCCTTATCGGCTATTTTTGGGGCAAAATAGAAGTTATTAGTCGAATGAAATGCAAGTATAAATACAAATCTCTGCTTCAAGCAAAACTAGTTGGACTATTGTACAGATTGCTTATATATCTGCTGGTACGTTCTTGCGCTAACATTGATTATATATAGGGTCCCTCCGCCACTGCCGCCATTGCCTGATCTTATTCTAGCTTTATCGCTCGATGTTGATCTTGAGTCGTTCTTTACCACTCTAACAGTGATACTCGAAAGGTATTTTGGAGCCGTGAGAATATCTGTATCGATACCTATGGACTCAACAGATATAAGTGGGGTACCATGGGGGATCAAAGCTATATGGAATAAATCGGGGCTACATGAAAACAATCAGAGTGCCACGTTAGAGAAAACAATTTCAAAAGACTCAACCTCTAGATTTTCAAGAAGCTCCGGAACGCTCAATGAATCTTATACTGATGGGGATGAAAATGAATTTTCAGAGACACAAGAAGCCCCTTCATACAACGATATAGATAATGATCGGGTCTACGCGGAAAACAATATGTTGGAACAAAAGGAGAAGCCTGTCTCACCTACCACTCCTTCATTCAGAAGAAAGTTTTCACTTTCTAGAAAACTATCGAAGTCTGGTTTAACTCGCATACCCTCTTTTACGAGAAGTAAATCTTCGAAACAAGAAGATGGAAACGAACCTCCGCCGCCGTTGCCACCCAAGGATTTTCCTTCCAGCTCACATTACACCAATTCATCACCAATATCTCACATTTCGTCGTTGCGACAGGATCATCCGGGAAACACGAGCCCATCAGTAGAACCTACGAGATATTCGGTATCTTCACTTGATGGAAAACGGGTCTCTTCATCATCTGGCGATCTCAACTCTCACTACTATCCAACACAACCTGATGGTTTCTCTAATTTTGGGTCTAGGCCCACTTCCCTTTATTCTGCCAAACAAACAAATCGCAATATTATTGTTTTCGAAAAATTTAGCTCTTTGGACTACGAGCTGGAACCTTTGATAAATGCACACGGTATCGTGCATGTAATTGACCATAAGCAGCCAGTTTTGTTGGAAAGACGATATTCAAAAGGTGGAGAAGATTACTTCGACACGGAACAATGCATCTACACACCGCCTCCTACGGTACAAGAAAACCATATCAAAAAAGCCCGTGGCTATCCAATGTCTTACTCTGCAACTGAGAAAATGCGGGCTGCATTTTTAACTGATGAAGAAGAAGAAGATTCTGATATTTCGGTTGCAGACTTGACTACTAAGTTTCAACACATGTTAACTCAAAATGAACCAAAAGCTTCTGTTGATAGTTTAAACTCATCTGCATCTGTGGTTCATATCCCACTCATTATACCTACAAAAACCTTATTAGATGGTGATCAGAAAGCTAGCAATGGGCTCTCATATGAAAGAACGCCAGGTGTCGCCCCTATTGCTATTCTTTCATTCAAGTCACAAGAGTTTCCTTATCGGGTAGATCGATTGGAAAAGCTTATGGAGCTTGGATCTCACCTTGCTGCCATATTCATGAAAGCTACTGTTCATGCTGGGCTTTCTGCGCAGCTTGCATCTGTAACTAAGACTTATAGCATGCAAAATAATGTCTCTATGCCAAGAACGTCACGAAAAGTCAGGTTGAGAGCCGTTTCTTCTACCTTTGATAAAAGCAGCAGTAATGAGACAGAAAAACTGAATGATTTGTCTCCTTCTTCGGGAACCGGCTCAAATATACCAACTAGGCGACAGAAAGGAGTTGGATCGAATAGACGACATGGGCGGCCTCGATCACATGCCAAACTTCAATCTGGTGGCGCTTCATTTATATCTATACCAGATTCTTTAGACGATCAAGAGTTTCCACAACCCTCTCTAGCTCCTGCCACATCAAATTATTATCATTGGCGACGAAACAGCCATGGATTTGAAAGAGCAGTTCCATCGAGTAGACTTCTCAAAACTATAATTGACGCTATACCTGTCCAAGTCTATACGTTGGAACCAATGAGCGGTGAAGTCACTTGGGTTAGTAATAGAACATTGGCTTATAGAGGCCAGACCGCGGAAAACTTTTTTCACAATCCATACGTATCAATCCATCCTGACGAGCGAGAAGACTACCTGGCTTCTTGGGCTGAATGCTTGAGAAAAGGAGAATCTTTGGGAGTTGTGGTGAATGTGAGAAGATTCGATGGGCGGTACCGAGCTACTTTAAGCAGAGTTGTGCCGTTGAGAGATGATAAAGGTGTAATCACTCATTGGATTTGTTCGATGATGGATGTCCATAAACAGAGAAAGGCTGAAATGGAAGCTGTCAGAAGAGCACGCGAAACGGCAAGCGACCACAAGTATAAAATATTGGCTGATGCCACGCCTGTTATCGTTTTCACTGTACATCCAAAAGATGGTATAGTCTATGCCAATAATACATGGTTTAACTATTCTGGCTGCTCAAAAGAGGAAACATATGGGTTTGAATATATAACGAGAATCCATCCAGATGATCGTGAATCGTTTTTAGCGGCTCTGCAACTCGACCCAAGAGGACCTTCGTCATACACAACAGAAGCCCGCTTACTTGATAGAAACAATGAATATAACTGGCACTTGGTTACCTACACTAGTATTGATGGCAGCAAGGATAGTTCTAGCCTTTGGTTTGGGACATGCACAAATATTAATACCCAAAAGCAAATCCAAGAAAAACTTCAGGAAGCTAAAGATGCAGCTCAAAGAACCATTGACTCAAAAACCAGGTTTTTGTCTAATATGTCTCATGAGATTAGGACTCCGCTTATTGGAATTTCGGGAATGGTGAGCTTTTTGCTAGACACGAAATTATCCGAAGAACAACTGGATTACTGTCATACCATTTCAAGTTCATCAGATGCTCTATTAATGGTGATAAATGACATTTTGGATCTTTCAAAAGTTGAATCGGGAAAAATGACTTTGAGTAATAGTTGGTTCCATGTTCGAAGGTTGGTTGAAGAAGCTAATGAATTTCTAAGTTCAATGGCAATTTCAAAATCGTTGGAGCTAAACTATATTGTTGAAAGTGACGTTCCTATATGGGTGAAAGGTGATAGAATCAGATTGAGGCAAGTTCTACTAAATGTTATAGGAAATGCAATTAAGTTCACTGATAACGGTGAAGTCTTCACGCGATGCTCTAGTTATAGTGAAACAGATGATTCAGGCAAAGAAAAAGTTTATCTGAAAGTTGAAGTTATAGACACAGGACGTGGATTTACTTCAGAAGATGAACATCGCATGTTTAAGCCTTTCTCGCAACTGAAAACCACTGTGGGTCCTCAAAATCCACTTTCTGGAACTGGTTTGGGTTTGGTGATTTCCAGAAATTTGATTCAACTTCATGGAGGTACATTGACATGCAAGGGCGAAAAAGACAAAGGCAGTACTTTTATTTTCACGGCACAGGTACAAGTACCTTCACGTACTGATGGACCGTCCCTGAAAGATATATCTAAAGTCAGCCCTGCGCCAGAAATATCCGGCGTTGGTGTGGATTTGAACATTTTAATTATTTGTCCTTACAAGTATGCTGCTATGTCTATCGTACATCACATTCGAAAAACAGTTGCAGATCCTGAAAGATGCAAATGCAGTGTTACAATTGATGCATCGAAGCTACCTAGCAATAAATTGGAGGCTTCCAACTGGACTCATGTTATTGTTAACGTTATAAGAATTCCTGAATCAGTTGAAGCTGTCAACAAGCTTGCTTCAGATTCTCCAGTGGAGATTGTTTTGTTGACAACTCCGCTCCAGAGACAAGAAATTTTGGCTGGCATTCGTAACCCGCAAAATCTGAAACTAACATTTTTGTACAAGCCCTTGAAACCTTCGAGGTACAGTCAAGTGTTTGATCCAGCCAAACAGCGGGAAGCTTCACATGACCTTAAGATGGAAATTGCCCAAGAAGTTGTCGAGAGTCAAAAGTCAATATTTAAATCTATTGGTCAATTCACATCGTCGACACCTTCTCAACCACGTGTGTTACTTGCTGAGGATAATTTGGTGAACCAGAAAGTGATGTCTAAGTTTTTTGCTAAGGCCGGACTGATATGTGAAATTGCCGCTGATGGTGAAGATTGTGTGAAGAAAATGCATGCCAGGGAATGGGGATATTACGATTTAATACTTTGTGATTTAGACATGCCCAGAAAAGATGGGTTCGATACATGTCGGGAAATACGAGAATGGGAAAAAGAAGTGCGTAAAAATCACGAATCTAATCTGGAACACGATGAAAGTCGAGTACTCGACACTAAAGTCTCTTCGGATAACCCTTCACAATCCATGTCTAAAGGATCACAAAATCCTCTCATTCTAGTTAAGGAGCCGTCAAAACAAGGTAAATACGAGAAACACAGAACGGGTAATTACAGACTGCCAATAGTCGCACTGAGCGCTTACGTTATGTCTGAAATGGTTGATAGATGCAAAGATGTTGGGTTCTCAAGATACATGTCTAAACCGGTTAGATTTGATAAACTGAAAGATCTGATTGTGGAGCTCTTGCGAAATGGAGACAATGGGGAAGGAGAGATGGTTGTAGCATAAATGTTTTGGTGAATTAATATAAGCAGGTTAGCCTGACTATATGCATGTATATTATTTGTATTTTGAAACAATTGAAACTAGGGATTATCATTGTATTCTGGATGCTATATTTGCTTCACTGAGTAAGTTTCTAGCAAATTAGCGTAGTCTCAGGTTGGATGTTGCTAGTTAACTATTTTGTTCCTTTTTGTTCTAATACGGTACTTGAACGGCTGGCATAGAATTTGGGAATGATTAAAGTAGGTTACAATAGCTATTTACAACGATTATGATAGAAACCTGCACTCGGCGATCAATTAATACTTTAGGAGCTGTTCAACTTTGTGCTGCCGATATGAAGCCGAAACAAGTATCTTCAAAAAAAGGGCAGCATAACATACTTTTTGGCAAAGGAAAAGCGTAAATCCCAATAGGTTTGTACAAGATCAAAAAACCAACTCATCACTATATACTACTCAAATTCGTAGGATTCAGATACTGCTGGGTTATCTGAAAAACCTCACATTAACCAGTTTAGCGTACCGTCTTTTCTCCTGCTTCTTTTCTTTACCGACAAGTGACAAGTCCTTCAAGTCTCCCATAATATATTCGCTTGCTGACATGGCTTCGGGCACAAGTGTTTTACCATTGAGTTCGGGTGTCAAAGAAGAGCCCTGGTGAGCGTAGACGGAAACATGAATGGAATTGCAAAGGGTGGACACTTGTGAGGCCGTTCCAGGCGTGGGTGTAAATGTGGGTATGGGAACATAGGGTGAAGACCCAAAGGCGGGTGATGGAATGGTGAACTTAGTGATGGTAGTTTTGATTCGGGTCGGACTGATCATTGGATGCGCCATTAGTGCTACTGGGTTTATTATTGATTGATCAAATGGATTGTAGTCGTTTTCAGAAAAAACTGCAAGTAAGGGCTAGCGATATCTTATCAACATAACTACGATACTATTATACTACGTGGGTCACGACCAATAGTACCGGACAAATGGTGTAATGTCGAATATCCTGTAGCAACAAGGAACAGGTAGTGAAAATGCAATTACTCATGAACGCTACCACAGTAATAAACGCTGCTAGATAATAGACATTGCCAATGGAATTCAATTATACGAGACCTAATGTCTTGAATATGAAACTTGATTTATCAGGATTAAACTTTAAATTCTGTGAACTCAAAGATTAAAGCCCAAGTATCTTTTTTTTTAATTACGCATAATGATCGATTGCAGGAATATTTTTTTTGGCTTTTTTGACTCCTTTTCCTTCTTCATCTTATTTTTTCCTACTTTCCACTTTCTAGTTGAATCTATATTGGAAAACGCCTTTTTGTGTTACCGATTCTATTTTGACTACATGTCTCATATACTTCGCTTGTAACTGGTGAACTGTTTTGGCCCAATCATTTTTCATTTTCGACTGCCCCAATCAAATCTCCGAAATTAATCCCAAAATTTCTCATTTCTACCCGACTCGGCAGGCCCAAGCCACAAGTTTTTTATACCCCGGGCTAAGTACAAATTGCCCTAATTTGGCAAAGGCCTAAGCTAATCTTACTTTTTTTTTTTATTTTTCTATTTTAAGAGGGGCTACTGTACCCTACATAGTTGTAACAGTAAAGAGAATTTAGAAAAAATTCAAAAGAAACAACAACAAAAAATGTTAGACTCTTCACCACCCAAGTTTACTAGAGTTCACCATAGGAAATCTCCAAGCGAAATCCCAGCATCAACTCAGAGGCATAGGTCAAGTTCATCACGACACTCCTGGCATCCAATGGCTTTTCAACAGCAACCGATTACTGCTTCGTCTTCATCAGCATCTTTGACACATATGTTGCAACACCAGCACCAACTCCAATCTCAGCAAGAACAACAACAACAACAACAACTACAATCACGACCAATGCAACAAATACCTTCTCAGCTGCCACTACAACACCAACCACCAAGACAACTGGCTCAACCTAGACAGCCGATACAACCACAGCAACCGCAACAGCAGCAGCAGCAACAACAACTACTACAACAACAACCACAAAGGCTACGACAGCCACAACCACGTGAACCAGGCTGGAACGATAAGGGAGCAGCACGACTGGTGAAGACAGAGACCGACGAGAACGGCGTAATTTCGACCAAGGTAATTAAACGGGGTGTTGACGACTTTGAATTTGGTCGCACCCTAGGAATTGGAAGTTATTCAACTGTTATAGGGGCAACGGATAAACACACTGGTCGCACGTACGCTATCAAAATCTTAGACAAACGACATATTATTAAGGAGAAAAAAGTCAAGTATGTGGAAATTGAAAAAAACACCCTAACGAGGTTAGGTGATCATCCTGGAATTGTACGACTTTACTATACTTTTCAAGACGAAACTTCACTATATTTTGTTCTTGACTTTGCTTCCAATGGAGAGTTACTCTCACTCATAAAAAAAGTGGGCTCATTGGATGAAGCTTGCACTCAATATTACGGAGCTCAAATTCTGGATGCTTTAGATTTTATGCATTCGCGAGGTGTCATTCACCGCGATTTAAAACCAGAAAATATTCTTCTAGATGAAAAAATGAGGGTTAAAATTACGGATTTTGGTACTGCTGCCCTGCTGAACCCTATTAGCGAAGACAGGAATGCAAGAACGTACCCACAAGATTATAGATCAAACTCTTTTGTGGGTACTGCAGAATATGTTTCCCCTGAATTGTTGACAGATAAAGCTCAGGGAAAAGAATGCGATTTATGGGCTTTTGGATGTATCATGTATCAGTTAATTGCTGGGGCACCTCCATTCAAAGCAGCAAATGAGTATCTAACTTTCAAAAAGATTGTCAAACTGGAATACAGATTTCCCCCGGGCTTTCCAAGTAAGCTAAAAGACTTGGTGCGACATCTTCTAGTGGTTGACCCCGCTATGAGACTGACAATTCCCGCAATTAAGGCCCATCCTTTTTACGAAGATTTTGACTGGAACAGAAAAACACTGTGGAAAGTAAAGCATCCTCTGATTGCTCCTTACAGAGCTTCATCGCGTTCAAGTAGCTCAAGCTTGGCTCAAAGGCCTAAGAGTTCGGGGTCAGTGCAAAATTTACTTTCTAATAATCGATCGAGCTCAAATAATATTGTGAATCAGCCAATGTCGATAAATCATGCAAATAACAACACAAACAACAATGCAAGGTCTACTCAACGCATGCCTGCTTCATCTTCGAGGCCTCAGTCATCAGCAAGTGCACCGCTATATACTAGACAAGCATCGCAATCACAGCTACAATTGCAGTCACAATCATCACAACAATCGTCTTCACCTCCAATAGTAAAGCCCATGCCTCTACCACCAGTTTCAGCTATAGATAACGAGTACACTGCGATTTTGAACCAGGCGACGGAGCGTGTTCTAAGAGTTGGAACAGTGACCTTATTATCGCATAATCCTTCTACGTCTCCTAGTGACAGTGATCACAATATAATTAGCAAATTATTCACACAGCGGAAAAAGAAAAGAACGTTGCTAGTGACAACTAAAGGTCGATTGATAGTGCTTTCTCCTGGAGACACAAGCAAAGTGAAGACGGATCTACAGCTAGCTTCTGCATCGACTCAAATCAAAGAGATGACAAAGCCAGGGGGATTTACAGTTAGCACGGCTAGTCAAGGAAGCTTCAGTTTTGAAGATGCGAATGGTTCAAGTTCAGAATGGATAGCAGCATTTGATAAGGCAAAGGAGTATGTGAAGAATGTGAATGCTGTAGCACAACAACAACAGGCTATTCAGCAGCAACAACAATATCAACAGGCGCAACAACAACAGTCTCAACAACAACCATCAGCAGCAGCTTTAGCGGCAGCTAGGAAGTCTACCGAAATGAGGAGGAAGTAGTTATTCAATGTTGGTCAACGACAGGAAGGGCTTGATTCATTTTGATATAGGCTATTATACTACGTACGCATTTCACTGATTTTACTAGATGAAGTTGGACCGATAGATTAATTTTGAAAAAATTTGTCAGCTTTGAGAACTAGAGTGGTCAAAGCACAAGTAACATAAAACCAAGAAGTATGAGTTATTGCATTATATGGTCAATCACAAGAATATAAGTATTATAAATATAAACAATCAGCAAATGACAAGCGGAGGCCAGAATGTCGGTTTGGTCTTGAGTACAATAAGCTAAATTAAAGATCTTTGGTACCTACAGCATATGTGTATACTGTACTTTATCTACGCGTAGCTAAAAAAAAGCCAAAAAGTTCGAAAGGGCTTAAACGAACTCATAAATACTGTACAGAACGTGTATACAATTTGTATTACATGTCGCATTCATATCCTTGCACATGTGTAAACTTACTAGAACGTAATCCTTGGGCGATTGTAGTTGATTGTGAATACGATTAATATCCTTGATGTAGCTAAATAGTAATTCATTCTATAAAAAGGAATTTATAAATGATAAGTGTCGAACTAGTGAAGCTTTCCTGATCTCTCCTGTTCTTTCCGTTCTTCTCGTTCGAAAGCCTTCACTATGTCTTCTCTTTTGTAGTTTCATACTAGCAGTAAACTGCTAGTAGGGTGGGGGCCAAGCTTGATTGATTATTTGGCCCAAGCTTGATTGTTTATTTTTTAAAAGCTAAGTACAAAAATATATAAAGATTTTAAAAGCTAAGTACAAATTTTTTTTTTTTTTTTTTTTTTTTTGGTCCATTAAAAATATATAAAACTTATGGCAACAAAACTTCAGGGAAAACGATATTTGTTGTAACTTTTGACTGGCCATTCTCACTACATAAAACGTGAAGGTTATCAGCGTGAGTGACACGGGATAGACCGACATAAAGTTGGCCATGTGAGAAAGAAGGGGAACGTAAGTCAAGACCAACAGTGTTTAAAGATTGACCCTGGGATTTATTGATAGTGAAAGAGAAAGCCAGTCTGACAGGAAACTGTTTTCTATGCAAGTCTATACCAAATTCAGAGGAGGAAATGGATATGCGAGGAATCAAATGAATAGCACCTTTAAATTGACCAGAAATAATTTCAGCTTCGATTACGTGGTCAGCTAAACGGCTAACAATCATTCCAGGCAAAGAAGGACTGTTGAATGATTGTAACAGCTCCATAGTTAAATATCTTCGGTCAGTGCTTAGATCAAGGCCGTCGTCAACAGTGTCGTATGAGTAGTAAGTGCGAGAAGTGCCATTTATTCTGGAAAGTATGTTATCATTAATAGATTTGACATCTTCATTCTTGATGGTGAGTATAGCTCTGTCGAAAAAGAAAGAAGCAGGGTCAGATATAGAAGCGAGAGAAGGTCATTAAGGGTTTCAGGTTTGGGATTAATGATTTCGTTTTCAGTAGAATCGGCGTTTTGCATAGGAGTGTCTTTGTCAAGATTTTCAGATTCCAAAGCTCTAGAGTTGACTGCGGCAACCGTATTTTCAGCGAGGTTCGTGGTATTCTCAGAATCAACTGCGACAACAGGATTTTCAGCGAGGGTCATAGTATTCTCAGAATCAACTGCGACAACGGGATTTTCAACAGGAAATGTGGGATTGACAAAGTGGTGATTTTTGTTGGCTGATTGGCACAAAGTGCATTTCTTCAAAACTAATCTAGGTTTCCGGATTGAGATAAAGTCCTTCCAAGGTAACTTACGGTGACATGTAATGCACTTTTTTGTGTCTGGAATAGAGTTGTTTTCTTGCGTACCATGTGGATTAATACACCAAACACACTTCTTTGAGATAGTCTTATATCCTTTAATTACCCAGATAAAACTTTGATAAATATACACACTTTACATAAAACTTTGATAAATATTTACATGAATGTGGTGAAGTCTGAATCTGATGAGTATAAGAGTAAGATAGAACGCGATGGTATTTAAAAGGGATCTAGAAAGCACTATTAGGTGATTCTGACTTTTTTAGAGAACTGTATAGAGATATGGCAGAGAGAATCATGTGATTTTTGCCTTTTTCTTCCAAATTGGGAAACTGAAAAATCACATGATCTTACAGACGGCCTTAGCGAATTGTATATATAGAGAAAGATCTCATTGGTTTGTCTGCTATGGGTTAGGGTGTATTGTTGTGCTCAGCCCTTAGTCAACGAGAGCTGGGACATGACAATGTGTGTCATGGATCGGACTTAGAGCGTTTGACAATCCACGACAACAGCACATTGGTCTAAGTCTGGTGGTTGGAGTAGCATTGAGGTTAGGGTAGGAATAGAGAAAGACAACAAAACCTTCTATATATGGATGAATGATAGAAAGAGAGACAACTATCACGAAAGACCCTGAACCGCCAACTACTTCAACCGCAATCATTTGTAATTGCCTTATTTAACTGTTAATCAATATATTATCTTATCTAAGGATATTAATTGTATTCTCGCACTTAACCGTTGAACCAACGAACAACAACCCAAGACTTTGGTATGTATATCTGATTTA
>JAJMKR010000041.1:164247-192486 GCA_030563945.1 Geotrichum australiense | reverse complement strand
TATCGATCTCTTTGGAATCTTGTTTTTTTAAATTTTTTTCTGTTTTTTCTGTCAATAAATTGAGATCGTTCGAAGTTGGCACGAGAGCGCGCACATTAGCTAAACTATTATATCTATTTAAAATGTTGCTGCTATGGGGTAACCTTTCGAGCTTTCCAGAAGGAGGTGTGGATTTTCCCAGGGACTTAAAAGAGTCAGTAAGGTTTTTGGCAGCAATTCTGGCATCCAACTTTCTAGGTGATTTTCTTTTCGGGGTCTTGGTGGGGGTACTAGGAGGAGGAGGATTATTGTTATCAGAGATGGTTGGTATAGAGGGTTACTTTTAATAAGCTGTATTTAGTTGGTCAAAAAAATCTGTTTCTATGTAAGAGATAGGACTCGACAGGCTAAGTTCTATGTCGGAACAGACATAGAGAGTAGTTGAGACCTAGTCTGGTTGTGCGATACATGTTATGTACATGATGAGGTGGGGTAGTTCTTGGGAACTCGGATAAACGGAAATGTTCTAGAAGTATGAGTTCGGAAAAAGTATAAAAGGAGAAGTAGACTCCTGGAGTTGAAGGAACAAGAAGAACAACAACAACCAACTAGAACTAGAACTAGAACTAGAACTAGAACTAGAACTAGAACTAGAACTAGAACTAGAACTAGAACTAGAACAAGAACGAAGAACTACTACCCAAGTCTGAATAAGAATTAAATATTGTAAGAGCTTGATTTATTAATATTAATTTTAGATGAATTAATTATATTATCTTATTGGTGCTTCCTAATGTATGTTATACTAGGTACGTAAAGGTTTCGCTCTAGCTGGTAGCTAGTCGGGGCGGAATCTTTACATTCTATTAACTAGTCACATGGCACAGTGGCGTTAGTGGTTTAGCGGTAAAATTCGTGTTTGCCATACACGAGCCCCCGGTTCGACTCCGGGCTAACGCATTTTTTTGAATTCAATTTGATTTTATAGTGCACCAATTTTTGACGTCAAAACACAGCGAATTCAACTACAAAATTGATAAGGAAAATCATTACTTTAGCCTCCATTTAGGTGAAATATTTCTGTCTTTTCTAGTGTTGTTGCGAAAATTAAAAAAAAAAGAAATTATGGTTTAATTTTAGGCGTATTTCGCACAAAATAATTGCGCAATTCAATTTTAGCCAGCAGTTTTGAATTTCGGACCTAAAAGGTGTGAGTTTTACGTAATATATTAGTAATTTAGACGTATTTTTGCCTTTTTATGCAGTGGGTGACCCTTATAAATTTCCTAGATAAGAGCACACGTGACAATTTTGAATTTGTCATTTTTATTTCGCTAAGGGGTTAGGGCTGATCAGTTGCTCATTATGAGATCGGCTGGCCACAGCCAAATTGAGCTGGAAGTGATTCATAGCCCTTTTTTACGCACTGATTTTGACTTTTTTTGTGCTTGCCTCGTGCCATAGTCTCATACATTTAGAGAGTCATACGTACTGAGTTTTTATGCTTAAGTTTTAGAGAATATGATTACTATCCTTGAGAGGAACAAGTATTCAATTATCAACTAAATAAGGCAGTTACAAATAATTGTTGTCGAAGTAGTTGGTTGCTTTCTAGGATTCTCTGATCCAGCTCAACGCTACCTCTAGAGGAGTGCTTTGGCCACGCTGATGAGTTCACTAATCCAGTCTTGCTGTGCGCCTTTGTCAACTTCTCATATGTTGACCCTAACCCCATATAACTTAGACCTTTTGGTCGTTGTCCTGTATCACAACTATTCCTAAGTGTGATCCATCATCAAACCTAGCAAAAGTGTTAGAAGAAATCATCGCTAGAACGCGCAATAATTGATGAAGAAGGTAGTTTAAATTATAGTATTTTAGAAGGTAGAAGACTATCAGCTGGTATATCTCAACGAGCTGTAGCTTCAACATCAGCATTCTCATGAATTTTGCGATCAAAAAGAGATAAGAAATGTGCTGTGGGTCATGGCTCTGCCCAGCTTAATTTGGCTGTAACCGGCTGATCTCGCAGTGAGAGACCAACCAGCCTTCCTTAAAATATAACATGGAGTTTAGCAAACCTCAGCAGCTTATCAAAATACAGGTTACGCCTGTGACCGAAGACACTTGCAAGCTAGTAACGAAAGGATTGTTTGCTAAGTCACACAAATCAAAGCTTGATCGTGCCAGCGGAGAAAGTTGTGACACAGCCGTGCATAGTTAGAACATAGCAGATATGCTTCCTAATATAAGACTTATTTTGGTTAATTTTAGCCAATTTTAGCCAATTTTAGCCAGTTTACTATGGGCTAAAAATTTTAGGCGTCCAAAATTTTTAGCCACTACAAAATCAATTTTCGCAACAACACTAGTCTTTTCACCTTATTTGAGTCCAAGACTTTTCTGGGTAATTTGTTGACAGGCCAAATACCGAGTGTACCAATAACAAACAGAACACTGAAAGTTGAATCTGACGTGAAGAAAAGCAAAATTTATAAATCCCATTTGAGCTGATACTAAAGAAGTTTCTGATATAGGTATCCAAACCTCGCATTTTCTAAGCATAGGATGAAAAGATTATGTATTGAGAATTCAATGATTCTAACAAAACAGCTGAAAATGTAAACCTCCTAAAACGTTGGTAGGTTTATGGGTAAAAAGTTGAAATGGTGATTATACTCTCATTCTTGTGAAAATGAAAAAGGCCCATCAAAAATAAGTCGACTGAAAAAACCAAACGATGGCAGAATATTATGTTGACTCAATCAGCACGTTCCGCTCTATCTAATAGTGTAATTTTCAGAGCTCTATCACCTCTGTATCGCTTTCCATTGACATTTCTCTTTTATAGTAAGAAATTGTCAAAATCTAATGTGAGTTATATTTATCACCGAGTAGCCATGTCCATGACGCATTTACTTGTTTCCTTATTTTAGTAGTTCCTGTCATGTTTGCTTCTCTGTTAGTCTTTTAATGTATGTGATGTAATCTTTCAAGCTGCGTTTTAAAGCTATAAAAATTTATTCAGTAGTTTTGTTTTTTGCAGTTTTATCAAAAACAGCTTTTTTCAAGTTATTTGGTAGGTATAAGATTGTAGTAAGATTGTGCAAGTTGGAATTGAACTTTTGCAAAACTAATGTGGTACATTATGTGAACAACCTGGCGGACATCCCTTTTCTTGACCGCCTGCTGAAGTCGGCTATTAGCGCGGTTATCAACATTTTTTAGTTTACAGTTCTGTTAATTTTTGAAAATCTACGTGAGGGCACTCAGCAAAACTGGCAAAACACATTTCAAAATAAAGAAAAACATTAACGTTTAATGATTGCTAGATCTCATACGTGAATTGGTGATACATGACATTCAGCAGCCCCCTCCAAATAGCTGTTTTTACCAAGTTTACATACATTAGTTTACTAGTTTACTTGGATATTGCAAGAATACTCGCTGACCGTTATATACATTTTACAAGGAAAGGTGTATCATACTAGACTTATATCTGAATTTACTGTACATAGTTCACAGGGTCCGGTGCTATTTAGTTCTTGGAAAGCAACCTTATATTGCAAACAATAGAAAATGCAAGTCCATATAGCTGAAAAGTAGCAAGTTCCAACTGTTTGCAAATAACTGTACGTAACGTATTACTAGTATCGAAACAATCATCTTCAAAACAATATGTCTGTATCGGTGTAGATATATTTAAACTTTCGATCTCTATTCAAAATGGCAGAACTTTGTTTCGCAACATCACGCATCACGCATGCTAGTACAACAAACATTCAATGATTTATTATGAGTCTATCCTCATAGTATTGTGAGTAATTTGCATGAGATTATAAAGCATATCTTTTCGTTTTCCAGTCAACAAGTTCCAGGGCCAATTTTATATTGTGTTTTGAGGTTTTTAATATTTGATAAAGAGCAAATAACTCATTTTTCTCTCACTTAAATCTAATATGAGCGTACTGGTATAATTACTCACTGATCATTATTTGTATACAAAACTAGTATATATACAACTTATAAGAATGCACCAAATTCAATCGTCTTGTCGTTTCCATAGTTTCAAATTTGTCATAACCAGCTCAGAAACTGTTTGATCTCAGCCTTTTCATTTTTACGTATCAAATTGTCAAACCAGAATTCGGGCCTCTTTTCTAAACTTTTGATATTCCAAGCCGTTATTCATAATACCGTCCTTTTGCCATTTTGTTTTCTGCTAAATCAAACAGGCGCCTTAGTTGATTTTACCCAATGTCCAATTTAATGAAGATGGTCGGGTTTTCCGAGCTTGACGCTATTAGTGCTACTTTAGCGGATGCGTTTTGTGAAGAACCCGCTATCAAATATCTATCTGGGAGTGACCTTGATCCGGACCATAAACAGGAACTTATGTTCTCCATGTTCAAACAAATTGTACACGAGTCCCTAACACTAGGTGCTCATGTGGTGGTAATTGACATTCCTTCCAACAACAAGTCGTCACAACCGCCTTCCATTTATCTTGGTGCTGCTATATGGTTCCCGCCAGATGCATCCAAAAGCACATTCTTTTCTTTTTGCTGGTCTGGAGGCTTTCGTCAACTGTTTTCCGGCAGCGTTTTTCGCCATAGAATGTTTTCAGACTTCTCCCCAAACTCTGGAGAGATCAAGAAAAGAGTGCTGTCTAAGTTTGGTTACGAGAAATTGTGGTACTTGTATTTTCTAGGAACAACCACAGAGGGTAGAAGAAAAGGGTACAGTAAAATAATGATTGATTATGGAACCAAGCTGGCAGATGAAGCGGGCTTGCCATGCTATTTGGAATCGTCGACGGAAGAAAACGCAAAATATGTGTATGCTCCGAAAGGTTTCGAAACAGTTGATGAAGTCAAGTTTAATGATGGAAAGATTGTGCTTCCATGCATGATCAGACATCCTAGAGTAGATAAGCAATAATAGAATAAAAACTTTGTGTTAAGATCTTAACAAACTTATATTCGGTGAAATAGCTTATCCATTCAAAGATTATGTTATTCCAATACTTATATTATGCACTATTCTTCTCCAAAAAGCTCCTGGTGAGAATCCAATAGGTTGCTGAAATTAATCTTTGAATCCAAAAACAATATATGATGTAGATAGACGATCTTTTTTAGTGTATAATAATCATTAATATTATATAGTGAAGGCCGATTACCTTTTTGCTTTTCGTTTTGTTGAAAGTGGTGATATTGTACGCACTATAGTGAAAATTTTATGACCTAATTTACATAACTTTTAAGTCCTTAAGTACTACTACAGAATTCGGCTAGATTTAGTTTGACTTGCCTGCTTTTTTGGCAATTCTTTCTATATTATAGCCTGGTGCGCACAGCACATTAATATTTCTCTTTTTTTTGTATAAATATTAGTTCATATTTGTTAGTTCACTAGCATTATCCGCTCAGTTATGCTTGATCTAATGTTTTTTCCTCTCCGCATTGTTGGGCTCCTCCAAAATCTTCCCAACCTGCTGTCCTTCTGGCGTTTTATCTGAGATTGGGTCTGTTTCCTCAAATTTTGCACTTGTTGAAGGCATAGAGTCAAGTACAGATGTGGTTTGTGTGATGGAATGTAGATGCTCGGACCAAGGGTTTTGAGGTGGATCTGATGACTCAGGTTGAACACCAGAGCGAGGCGAGTCTTCAGCAAAAGGCATATGCTGATCTACATTGCCAGTGTCTTTGGCAGAGCTAAGCGTGGATTTCAAGTTTTTATTTGAAGACGCAGAAGGTGCGCGTTTTAGCGAAGATGAGACAGAACCTAACTCAGAAGCTGGAGAGCCAAAACCACTGTCAAGCTCATTACTTTTCTCGCCAAAGTCTACTTCTGAGGCTTTTCCTTTCAGTTCTGGGGCACCGGCTATATCTTTCAATTGTTTTTTGATCCAGTCATTGTCATTAATACCCGTAATAAAGTTCTCTTCATCTTCTACCGATTCTGTTTCTGGTTCTTCCTCGTATATCATATCGTCTTCCCTGATTTTAGCTTCTTTTTCAACGCCAACTTCGTTCAGGACCTTCTCACTGCGGTTATTCTTTGCCAATATGGCTTCTTTCTTCTCCAGCTCTATTGTTTGCAATCTTCGTGCCACTTGTTGAATTCCTTCATCACCATACTGTTGTCTTAACAGAGCAACTTCTTCGAGAACTGATGCCGGAACTCCCATTGAAATTCTTTTTTTCCGCACTTCCTCTCTTTCCTCTCTCAGCACTCTTTCGATCTTCTCTCTTTGAGCTGCAGTCACACTATCATCAAATTCTTCGATCTCGCGCTCAAATCTCTCATTCCACTTTTCAGGCAGCGTCTTCGCCATAGGCGATCGCACCTGTTCCTCAGCCATCACCAGCTCGTCGAGATTCTCGAGATCTTCAAACAGTTCTCTCCACGCCTGTTCTGCCTTGGGATTACCTGTGCCGAGGAAACTGGGGACAGATTCTGTACTTCCGGTGGTTTTTACATGATCTATAACCTTCTCCAGATGGGTTATGAGTTTGTGCGAGTTGGAGCTTAGAAAGGAACGACGCGTTATATAGGGAAGAAGTGATTTTGTGTACATTACTTATACTCCATTGGCCTCGCGGAGTCGAGTATTAGTGAAATTATCAAGAACTTTTCAATTTTTAAATTTTCAACCAGTTGCGAGAATAAATTATTGTTGCTGGTATGCAAAAAAGGTATATACTACATAAGACATATTATATAAACATTATAATATTAGATAGCAGGCTATATCAAAAAGCAAAGTTTAAATTCCATTTCCCATCGTCTAATGTTTTTCAAAGATTCGATCAACACCAGCTCCGAGATACACTTTTAGTCCAGACCTTGAGCATGGCACTACTTTACATGGCACGTATTTCCACCCGGCTCTTTCGTAGCTTTGAAATCTGTGACATCCACCAAAACCAAAAAAGTATTTCTTACCGTTATCACTGACGGCAAGAACGTCAATTGGAGGAAGAAGAGGCGTGTGTCCCACCATTTCTTCGCTGCTGTACATTAATTTAGAGTCCGAAGGATCGACTGGAACCGGTGCTGGAGTAGTGTCAATTGTTTCTATCATAGATTGAATCTTAGCTTCATCTAGGACAGGAGGTATAGGCCGTCTGATTTGATCGAGCGGAATGTATGTAATTGTGTTGATATGAGCAGTTTGAATGGACATTGTGAAGGCTGAAAAGATAATAAATTTAGTATGCTGGCAGTAAGATTTTGATTGAAACTTCAAGTGCAATAGAGTCTGTGGTTGTTATTGGCAGAATATTTACAAGTTGTTATTGAATACAGGGCGAAAGCGATTCTGGAAGCCTTTTTATAAGATTCCCAGCTGGTAGAGTTGTAAAATGTTGACTGAACTTTTACTGGGCTTTGTTCTAAATTTGTAAAAGTTCCAGACCAAAAGTCCAGACTTCCGGGTCTTTGGACCAAAACATTACAAAAGAGATTTAAGTACCGATTAGTTGTAGTAGACATACCGGTATACAGAATTAAAGTTATAAGAGAAATTGGAAATGCCCCAACCCTACATGTTTCTACTTGATTTACTATGTTCACATATCGACACATTATTATTTTCACTTCACTAGTAGCCTCATATTTCATTGAAGTCTCATTCAAATGAACTATACATATACTGATCTTGCCCAAAAATTCAAACATAACCATATCACATCTTCATGGCTCTAAAATCCAGATACGCAAATGCAGATTCAGACTCAGATTCCGGATTTGTGGACCGATCGTTTTCGCATAAGAAAAAGTATAAAGTGAGCGACATCCTTAAAACCAATGAAGTGCTTATAGAATCCAAAGCAGTAAATATTGCCCCATCGCCCTCGGAACCAAGAGCTGAAAGGGATCCTGAATTGGCACAGAAATATGGCTATGGCGTTGGCGAAGTTGAGATGGAAGATGCAATGGAAGTCGATACAGCCCATAATTTTGAGTCTACACATCATCGTATTACTCATTCGTCCAGTCACGGTCCAATTATCGCTGGAATTGTCATCGACACTAATATATTTATTTCTCACCTTGATCTTATATCCGCCCTTTACGCATTAGCTCCTAAACACCACTTTACTATAGTAGTGCCATGGCAAGTATTTGACGAGTTAGATAGTCTCAAAAGTAAGCCTAGTACACGCGATGCTGCGCGTGCCGCTATCTCATGGTATCTCTCTGTTTTGCGTAGCAATAACAATACCAGTAGCGGTGGACTAACGTACTTGCAATCACAAGGCATAGATGACACAGGGCATGGCGACAATGGCATATTACGTGGATGTCTCAAGTTCCAAGCTCACCATGAAATGTTGACATTCATTATCACCAATGATCAAGGCTTGAACGTCAAAGCTATTGCATCAGGTATTACGCCGATATCAGTTTCTGGTATGGGCGCGAACGCAGATGCGCGACGTATCGCTGAAATGGTTGAGAAAAAGGCGATTTCGGTTGGACATGGAGACGAAATGATGCATGAAATAATGGAGGCAGTGAACCCTGAGGAGGAGCGCGAATTAGAACATGTTAGGGAGCGGCTCTCGAGAGTCGACGCTGAAGATTTTCCCGATATTGCAGCAAAGGTTTTATCAAGAGAGATATATCCTTGTTTAATTTCCATACTAGCGAGTGAAGGCGTGTCTGTACCACATGATGGTTCAGGACATCAACCAGGCTTAAGGGCAGTTGTGGATTTGATAAAGCGGAATTGGAGGGAACTGGGGCCAATACTTAAACGAAGAATGTCATTTGACGAAATGGAAAACATTCCGAATGGGATTGGGTCTAAGGCTGGGGATGAAGTGACGAGGTTTGTTACGATATGGAGTGGAGTTTGGATGACGGTGAGCCCGTGGGGTAAAAGAAGTGTAGATTATTTTGTAAAGGGTGGACTTGAGATTATTTCTGAAAGAGTTAAAGAGTTATACAGGTGAACAGAAAGAGGGGCATGAGAATATGGAAGGATTTAACCTGAAGGGGAAGGTAAGTATATGGGGATTTGCTTTTAACTTGTGAGATGCGCTTTACAGCAGTCGGAGGTAAATCTGATTCGACATGAACAGATAGTTTTTGCATTATGCTAGCAACGGTTATGTTGGTGATATCAATGATGAAAAGAATATAATATAGTTTACTCAAGAGGAAAAGTTAAGACTTTCAAAAATGAGACGGTACACTATTTTAGTATGAGTAAGTTAATTTATCTTTGTGGATTTGATGTAGTTTTATCCACTTCGTCTCTCTCAGGAGTCAAATTTAATTTCTGCTTTTTGAAACAGTCCCCTTGGTACCATAACTTCCTACTCTAAGTTTTTAGGGAGTGAGTGAAGCCATACGAATAAAAGCACTTGATACAAAAAGAAGAAACAGTACAATCACAGTATTCCAACATAAAGCGATAAATAATTTTTGTATAATTACATATATTTATTTACAAAGATTTGCATTGGTCTCATTAACATCAATTTTTCCACAATTTGATGTGATTGCCCTTCTTCGGATGTGCCATATGGTTCCACAATTATCAAAGCCTCGACTGCGGAATTACTATACTAAAAAATGTTTCTCGTTCGGAGCAAAAGTTCTCTTGAATGATGGCAAATTCATTATTTGAAAAGAAGCTGCAACAAAAAGACTAAGAAGGAACCTGAACAAATATAAATATGTATAAAATAATTGTGGTGAGATATAGAGAGGCTATACAGCAGAAGAAACACTACTTTCAACGAAACCCAGAGAGATCTACCCATAAATCAAGGCATATACTGATTATATTTTTTGCATCGTACGAGACATTTTTTATAGTCAAAGCCTTTGGAACAGAGCTGCTCTGGAAGCCATAACTTTACAAATGTTAGTTTGAGTATAAAATGGACTCGTGAATTGCTACACATTACAACAAGAAAAATGAGTTTATATGAATGTCATAAGTACTTTATGATGCAAGGTAGACTGTTTGGTTTTTTACTGATTTACATTCACAAGTCTTCTTCGTTTGTGTTTTTATCAACGTTAACTTTCGCATTTAATACAATAGCAGGTGGTCAAAACGCCTACAAGTTACCTGACATGATATAGGGATATAAACTGATTACATATGACTGAATTCTTTGATGCTAGCTTACAACAGATATTCATAAAATATAAATAAAGAGATTAGAACTCATGACTAGTTTGAATATAAAATTTTTATATTGATCCATATATAGTAGTTGAGAAAAATTAGCAAATTATTGAGATTTCGTCTGCGTAAAGATTATCTTATAGTCAAAAAGTTTTACTCCGACAATTTTTGTATGCTTGAATGTTGTTGTTTGCTAAACCCCCAGAGAAAAAGATTTGAAAATCCAATTTAAATTCTATCTAGCTGTCCAGCAATTTTGATGTGAAATACGAAATTTTAAAAGACTTGAGAAAGGATATTTTCAAAAAGTTTTTCCACGGTGATATCAAACGAAGCAAAAGCCTTATATTCAAGATATTTCAGGAGAAAAAACATTTAAATACGCTCATTTCATGTACAAGCTACAGTTGAAAAATTATCTATCAGATTTCCTGGAAACAAGCTAAAGGTCTTGATGAAATAAATTACATACCACGGGTAAACAAAATGCAGCACTACAATCTATTTTAATGCATTGTGCTAGCGTTGTAGAGCCATAGAAAACTCATTTTCTGACCATCTAAAGCTACACAAATCAATGGAATGTTGGTCGAACATGAAAACTTATGTATTTCCACTCTTGAAAACTTTTCAAGAATTTTGAATGCACTTGAGACTAACGATGTTAAAAGAGAACTAGTGACTGTCGTTTAGCAACCAACTGGCATCAAAACTTTGAAGGTAGAACTAATATATCAGGAACTGTCAATTCTTTAGCTATATACAAAGTTGGGTCTATGAAGAATTTTTTGACGTTGATGGTTCAAGAAATTAGAAATAGCGTTTTCAACTTATTTTATGAGAAAGCCTATCAAAATCCAGCAAAGTTACCGGTTTCTATACTTGTTTTTCAATCAGAAGCTTGACAGTGTAGACTAAAGCTCTTAACAAGTGATGTCCATTGTTTTGAATAAATATTTTATATATTCAGATCTGCTTTTTGCTTTATGCAACTGTTCTAAATCAAATGGAGTAAAATAAACTGGGATATTTTACTATACTAGACTTGTTCTTCATGGGAATTTTTATAATATGTGATATGGCCGTAATAGACTACTATAGAAGGATAATTGACTTTACAAATTATGTGACTTGCAATATAGCAACTATTATCAAATATTTCAAAAGGGGTTTTCAATTTCTACCGAGAACTTGCCAGTCTTCTTTAAAACGTTTCTTTGCGTTAAAAAATAAATGGTCCTATGCCAGATACTCTATGTGCATAGTTTATTTTCAGCAGAAACCGTATCCAAACCCGCCAAATAAGCCAAGACGCCAAAATTGGTTGTATCGTGCGGCGCTGAATTAAGAAAAAAAGTAGTATAGACAGCATCTACGTAGAACGTCAAGTTTGCCAGTTCCAAACCAAAAGTTCACAATAACATGTTTGTACTAAAAGTCTATAACATATTGTAATGTAAGCTATACGGATAGTCCAATATACGGTGCGTATAGATATATCGAGAGAGGCTACGGCTGAGTTTGGCCGACATGTACACTACGTACTGTATTCTAACAGTCCCAGCAACGTATAAATTACCTTGTTTCTTTATCATTTTTGACGTAATTGATAAATATATATGGAGATTGATAGCCGTGTGAAGATCAAGGTTTTTGCTCGGCGACCCTTCAGCAAAAGAACCGCTTGCGGAGGGTGTGCATGATGGAACTATTAAAAGACTTTAACAGCCAGGCTGAGTAAAGCCAGCTTTAAATTTTGAGTGTGGACCCTTTTCCCCTATCTCACCCGTAGCCCTTTCATTCTCCCCCCTGAAAAAAAAAACTGCACCTGCTTCTAAGCCTTCAGGCTGAGCATGTGTCATTATTCCCCAAAAATGGGCCTGCCGGAATGGGTGATAAAATGAACAAATTTAGTAATGATGGATTAATAATGCAGGATGAAAAAAAGTTTTGGGTGCCGGCGTTGGGTGGTTTGTCGGAAGTGCATGTTTAGGCTAAAGATGTATGATTTGGGTTAGGCGGGTGTGAGCCTGTTGGAAATGGCTCATCATAGGTGTAGAGGAGTGCACAAATTCTGTGGGTTTAGACTTTATAGGTTGTATAGTGTAATTATATATTGACTTTCATTTCTGGTTTGACATCATGGCTGTCAAAGTTTTCCTATGAAAAGCTGTTATCTTGATACTTCTATGAGATATAGAATTTGTTGAAAAAAAAAAAAAAAAACCTTGCTCTTTAGTTAACATCTATTTCAAAACCTTTCACTCTTTAGTGCACCGGTACTTGACGGTATCTCAATTCAAGCAAGATTGTTTAACATGCAAAGATTCTTGTTTCGGCAGCTTTAGGATAAAGAAGTCCAAACCCCGCGAGTCATCATTTTTCAATTACCATTCATACACCTCTCAGTCTCAAATGACTGCATGTACGACATGAGTATATGAATACCCGATTCTTGAGCTGATGTCGTAAGGCGTGGTTAATTATTGTAAGGCAAATATTGCACAGTTTTTTACAACTTTCTTTCTCGTCAACTAGTATTCATTCTGTTGTTCAACCGTACTAATACACATGTCTATAGATACGTTTAGTATATAAAAGGTTTTGCTATTCTTTGAAGCATGTCTTTACTTCCCTTTGTTCTTTCGTGAACAAAGTAGAGAAATAGTAAAAGCATAATTGAGAGCACCAAGCATCTAAAAAATGAACAATTTTGCCGCGCAGAATGACAGCCAAAAATTAAAAATGAAAAAAGATACAGTGGTTGCTATCAAAGTAGACAAAAAATTAAAACCATTGCCTAGTGACTTTGAAAAGAATCAGTTAGGAAAAAAATATTCAGAAAAGTTTACATGAAAGAGAATTAATACACTGAAATGATGAAAAAAGAGAAGCGCTACATTTACTGAAAGCTTTTTGGTTTTGTTTTTGATCAAAAGTCTGAATGCTAGCTGGTACACATCTTGCAAAATTCCATAATTGAGTGTTCCACTTTTTCAGGTGATGAATCATGTTTTTTACAGCTATAAACATTATAAATAAGAAACGATTTGTTATAAAAAAAAAAGTCAAACCACACGTAGCATTGATCTATTACAAAAATTTCCGGATATATAAAGCATCTTATTTTAATTAACCAAACCGCTGAAACTGTAAATGAATAAATAAATAGTCAAAAAAGGCATAATCATATTTTTGATATACATACATAAACACGTATCTTGTAATACTACTATTAATAAACAGGCATCTAGCCCTAAATAAACATATTCAACGACGATGACGATGGCATCTCCTCCATCTTTACATCACCCTCTTTTCCAAATCCATTAATACTTTCATTACCACCAACTAGTCCTCCTTCTGTGTCTCCCAAAGAGTAGTTATTATGTGCGTTACCATGATTGTGTTCATTAATATTGTCGTCGTCAAAAACTGGATTGTCCAGGAAATAGAGCCCGCCTCTTTCGCCGTACCTGTTTGTCAGATCTAAACCCATTCCTTGATGATGCAATTGTTGGTGGTCCTGATGTTGATTTTGATGTTGATGTTGATGCAGTTGTTGGTGATCCTGATGGTGATGGTGATGTTGATGCAATCGTTGTTGTTCCTGTGGTTGCTGGTTATAAATATTTTCAAGATTCAGCCCAGCACAAGTTTCCCAACTCTCCAAATCACACTTTAACAGGACATATTCTTCTTGAACCACCCCAATCCATCCATTATAATCCACCCCTTCTCCCTTCACACTACTTCTCCTTCTCTGCATCGTTTTGTCTCTTATAACCTTCCTGTACGCCTCAATTCCACTCTCCAGCGGCTGCCTTGCCCCTGGTGGGAACAGGAAAAACACGATATTCTTGTCCAATGCAAACTGCAGTACTGCGGCCGAAAACAGAGCCGGGTTCGCATCCATGAAGATTGCTCGGGTCCCTCCGGTATCAGTCTCCGGGTCAAAAATGTGCTCGAGGAAATCGAGGAAACTGGTGGAGTTGCAACGCGCATCTGGAGTACATGTAAGTGAGCCATCGTGGGAAATCAGGTTGGATGTACCTGGGACGATTGTCATTGGTGTTAGACATGGGGTTGGGGATGTGGGTAGTGCAGAAACAGCATGAAGTGTGGACATTAGTAGTGGTGTTGAGGATGGCCCATAGGAGTGTGAAGATGCAGTTGATTTATCGGTTCGTTTCAAGCACTCGAGATGAAAAGGCTGTTGAGATGATGAAGGTGATCCTGAACGAGACATTGTGTAGTTGAGCTCAACAAAATTATATATATTTCTGGGCTCAATGTAATTTAAAGTAATGCCATTTTGTACATCTGATATCCACGTTTCCGAGACACCTGGGGTACTTGGATCTCTGTTCATTGATTTAGCCATAACGGCTGCCACTTTTTCATGTCGACGTCTGAAACCAGACGTCCAAGAAATACCAAGATCTTTAATACCCTGACCTTTTTTCTCCCGACGGTAGTCATTAACAAGGTTACACAGGAAAGTGGAAGTAAGCATATTACTACCTGCTTTGAAAAGAAGAATCATTTGTTCAATGAGGTTTTCTTCGCTTGGAGTCAACGCCATTAGCTGAGTGTGAAATTCCTTCCTGGAACTCGCGCCTTGGTGTCTACGACGTAGTGTTTCATGAGATACGTGCACTTTTTTCGCTGCTGCGCGGATCGAGTATTTACCAGAGGTGACGAGCTGTATACCCATTTTTATGCGAGATTCGTAGTCTGAAGGTTCGTAATCCGAGGGCTGCTGTTGTTGTATTGGGGCATCAAAACTTTCTGCTGGCAAAGATGATGGGGTTTGTTCTTGTTTCACCATTGGCTCTGTGGGATTGCTTTGTTGTGATTGGATTGGTATTGCTTGCGTTGAGGTCTGTGTTTGCGGAAGATGTGTGTAGTTTGATGATAGGTTGAAAAAAGAGGGTGATAAGTTTGGAGATTCAGCAGGCGATAATATCAGATTTGTGATATCTTGTAACTCGATATCATTCATAATCATTTGATTTTGTGTCAAACTTGTTAAATTGAAAACTGATGGAGTTAGATAGAGATGTATTAATTTTTTCTTTCTTTATTTGTCAGAAAAATTCTTTTATCTTTATTTTTTTTCCGTTTTTGTGATTTTGTGATTTTGGTTTTTTTTCTATTCTATTGTGAGCTAACTAGTAAAATGATAAAATAAACAAATTATAATATACCTCTTGATATCGATCTTGTTCTTCCTTTGCGTATCTAAATAATACCTAACTCAATAGACCAAAAGCTTGTACAGATGACCGACGATTCTCAGATGCTCAAACAAAAAAAAGGAGATAATCAGAAATCCCGCGATGTTCTTTATAAAATAAGACGTGAGATAAGGAATAAAAAATAGAAATTAAAGAATAGAAGAAGAAAGTCGGAAATCTTTTGAGAAAAACAAAAAGCCGAAATAAAAACCAGAAAAGTTAAACGAATGCAGGCAGAGACTATGATATTTATATTTTAACGACGGATGCCAATAATAATAAAATGCACAAATCCAGCAAAAGAAAGCAAGCACTGTAGTACCAAAGAAGAATTAGCAGAAGCTTCAGAAAAACGAAAAAAGAAACAATCACAACAGTCAGTTAGTCAGTCAGACAGAATGGATCTATGATAGAGCGGAAGCGGTGGTTTATTTTTAAACAACAAACAATCTGTAAATCTATAAAAACAAATGATGCAATTACTAAAAAGAGAGGAAAAAAGAAAAGCTGCTAGCACATTCACTCAGTTGTGTAGTTCATCTTGAGTTACGTACATGCGCAGTACATGCAGATATTACGTTAGCGTATAAAAAGAAATGTCATTTGTATGTAAGAAAAAGAAAAAAGAAAAATACAACATTCTCCAGGTTTTGCACAAAAAAAAAAAAAGGTTTTGTGTTGGTTTAAAGTTTGTGCAATTTATTGACTAATAAAATGCTCAACTATTACCTGGAGCTGTAAATCTTTAGAAATGACGTTTTTCCCCCCAGTTTTTGACAAACAATTAATATCTTGAAAATAGAATCAAATGATACGGAACACCATGAAGTAATTAATATAAAGTCAGTCAGTCGGTCAACTGAACTGGCTTCCATATGAACTTTGGAGATAATAGTTGTGAATTGATGGTCTATGTTTGTGACGGTCACAACGATCGGTTGGCAACCGTTGGTTGTATACAACAACAAAAATTACCAGTTTAAGAGCGAAAATTGATCGATCCGAAAAATGAAAAAATAAAAAATGGATTTGTGCGCTGTCGGCCGTAGGCACATTATTCGGTTTGTTCAGCCCCGCCATAGGGGAGAAGTCCAAACTTCATTAATGACCAGAGATTTGCGAACTAGTAATAGTTCGTTAACACTTTGTACGGTACTACAATCACAGTCATAGAGCTACTTTTACAAAGTTCAAGTCTACTAGATAAATTAAAGTGTACATACGTGGAAGATGGAGAAGTCGATGACGGAGACGAGAGAGGCTGATTGACCAGTTACTGCACTTAACCAATTTGAGAAACCGAAAAAAAAACTTTGGGGGAGAGCTTAGCTCGAGTTCACCCCTAGAACTCTACGAAAAAATTGTTCGAACTTCTCATCCCACCCAAAGCTATTCCTTTAGACATTCTCATCTCTAAGTATATCTACACTTTGATCTATCAGATCAGACTTGACCAGTTTAACAAAACTTTTCCTTCAATAAAAGTCACATCGTCGTATATTTATATCATACTAATTAGTTAGTTGTTACTTTCATTTGAGAAGAACCAAAATAGTCCAACCAAAGAAAATTAACTCCGTCATATCCAAAAACACCGTAACCCAAAAAAACCAAAAAAAAAAGGCTGAGTAACTTAAATTGTGCTTAGCCTAAGCAAGGCTGAGTTTTTTGCCCACCCATACCAACTCAATTGAATTGATCCCACTCCCTTAAAGTAGAATAATGGTGCTGAGGTAAGCCAGACGCTAAACCCAATCGGGCGTTAGTCAGGAATGCGTAGCTGAGTATCTGATTGGTGGCTAATTGAGTCAAGGTGAGTCAAGCAAGCTATATTTAAGCCATCGAGGTAGTTAGGTAGGTAGGTAAGTAAGTGTGTCTGGTATAAGGTTGAGGGATCTGACCGTTGTTGCACTGGCGGTTTTGGGGGCGCGCGCGCGGATGCAAACGTGCGGCAACGGGTTTGAGGGGGGAGGGGATCGGGTGTAGAAGTGAATTATTAGAGAGTGTTGGAAAACGGTGCCATATATTTAACTGGCTATGAAATCATAGGGAGAGTCTTCAATTGAGTGAATTCTTATTTTAAGCTGTGGTATATACATTCATTATTGTTTTTTCCTCAGAGAAAGACACAATAATAGTGTGCAACACAATAGGCAATCTAGAAGATAGTTTAAATCAAATTGAGAGCATAGAATAAAAAGCTAAGTGTAGTCAAGCTCGATCCGTGTATTCTGCTCACGCGCAAATCACCAAAACCTACTGTACTGAAATTGTGTAGCATAATACTACACCATAAATACCATCTTCATCATACCATTCTGTGTCAACAGTATTAAGTCAATTTTCCATATTTCTTTTTATTTTATTTCTGTCGACTATAAAGAAGTGACAAATGGAGCAATTGTGTCATAGTTACGTCTATTTTTGAGTATATCAAGCAGTTTTATCTGAGTTGTAGCTTCCGGTTTTGGAGAGAAGATGTATTCATTTTTGCTGGTTTTGTCACTGTTTTCGAAAAAGTGTTTGGGGTCGATATGCATGTAGTAGTATACGCGTATTTGTAGATGGCTTCGGATATTGTGATTGGTCAAATGTCTGTTCTACTCTGTTCTGGGACTATTTATAACAACACAATCATTTAGACTACAAATTGTATCGTAAAATCAATATCTATTTCATGCCATTGCTGTAATGCTTTATATTGGTTCTAAACCTTTTTTGTCTATACTGTTCGTTTTTTGGCTTATATTCTTCATTTTGGACCATATTTTTTGTCTGGATTTTGTCAGTTTTGCTGCGATTGATGTGAATAGAGCTTTTTTGTGTAGGGCGTTTTTTGATATTAGCAATTAGTGCTACAAGTTGAAACTAAGCTGATGTGGCATACATCTTATATACGATGTTTTGGTGATTAATTGCCAATATTGTTGTCGTTTGGCTATTCTACCACTAAAAGTTCATTGACTTTTTGCTTATTCTAGGTAGGTTTCTAGAGGCTTTGCCAAAGTCTTTGTTGATGATCTCGTTACTGTTGACTTTACTGCTAGTTTAACAAAGTATCTTCATGAATAGTTTCATGCAGGCAAAAATAGTGCCACAAAACAATCTACCGGTTGTCTTAAAAACTCCTTTACAAAAGATTTACTAACGACATACATGTTTATTTCAATAGCTTTATTTCTTTGTTCCAATGCCAATTTCAACAATGCTCACCACATTTGGTCCTTTTTAATTGTTTGGACGGCGTATATATCATAACTTCGGATTATTGAACTATGGTTGAATGTTTTTCCCCCGAGGAGTTAATTTGTTATGCTAAAATCTTTGGCATTCATGTAGATAGATTTGTTTACAAAAAGTTAAATTGTATCCAAATTATTCCGGCGGAATTTGTTGGGTATTGAAAAATGTGGCGTAAAGGTAATTACGTCTATAAACTCTTTATCATGTTTGATATATTATTCAATTTGGATCTTTGCCTCGGTCTTCTTTTACTCGACTTTGAACATGTCTCCTTTTTATTTCAGCAAAAGTTGATATAGCTAGAGATTGATTCAAAATTTTAGCCCGTCTATTCTCATGGTATTTTGATTTATTCTGACCGTTGTATGAATGCATTGTGTTCTTTTGTGCTCAATGCTTTTGATCAGAAATTGAGATTACAGTAAGTAGCCAAGTTGCATTGATTAACAAATTAATGTGCCAGTCTTACTTAATATCATATCATTCACAGTATTCATACCACATGTTATTTTTCACTTGAGACGAATGGATTCATTTTACTTTAGACAAAACTGTAATGCAATGCAGTCGATGTGAAATTCCATATAAACAACCAGCGGGAAGTTCACATATCGAAGTTATCTGGTCTTTACCATATCAACAATATTGCGAGATTCAATCATATCTAAATATACTTAACGCATCTTTTCCTTCGTTAGAAAGACAATTGCTTATGACTATAGATATGTCTCTGTTTTTTTTGTTTTTTGTTTTCTTGTGTCGTTTTATCCTGTTTCCACCTTATTTTATATCTCCCAAAGCCAAGTGTGAAAATTGAAGTTTGAAAACTTTAGTGTGAGAAATAAACTCCCACACAAAACCTCAATATGTGCGCGTTCTCTAGTTGGGAGTTTATTTTTTGTGCCAGATTTTTTTTTTCCGAACCCACACACAAAGTTTCTCACACCTTATTCATTCATCCATCCATTCATTCATCATCTACACCACCCTTCTATCTCACGCTCACACTCACACACCTCAACACATCTCTAAAATGGACCAAGAATGTATTATCCCCGATGACGATAACTTAGCTGCACTTCTTGGCCCCAATTCAAACTACAATCAGTCGAGATCAAACTCTTTTGACCTTGACTCGGCTCCAATCTTCAATTACGAAGAAACAGTACCTGCCTTCGACCTCGATTCGCTTTTCAACGATTCTGAAGACGACAATGGACAGTCACCTAATACCGTCAAGGACGATACATCTGCTCCGTTATCTCCACTATTCTCGGGTGACTTTTCTCAACTCCCAGAGCTAAGAATCCACACACCAACATCGGACACCGAGATTCTACCAACACAATCTAATAACATTCCTCTCGAACTTCCGCCATCATGTTCATCCCCAAAGTTTACGCAGTTCCCAGAGTTGAGAACTCTCACACCAAGCTCAGATGATAACGATGACAACGACGACACCACCGACCATCACGACAGCACTAGTCCCCGAGCACCCAAAAAGCTAAAACTGTCTCATCCCGAACCTTTGCATTTGCCGCCATCATGTGAATCAACATCAAATTCGCTGACCCAGCTCGACTCGCTTCTCATTTCCCCGGCTCTCCTAATGTCCTCATACTCCGATCTCAAATCCGAAGCAGCCCGTAACTCTGCGGACCTGAAATCGGCACAGCTTAAACTTAAGCTGGCCAATTCTCGGCGGCTCGCCCTGGCCGATGAAAACGGGCTCCTTAGAAATCGCATCTCGGTCCTGACGCGTGAAAAGGACAATCTGAAAAATGTCATGACAAAATTACATAGCGAGACGAATTCTCTTAAAATGAACGAGCTTTTAAGAAACAAAATAAACGCGAAAAATATGGAGATAGCGAGGTTGTAAGTATGAATGGTTTTGTTGGGTGTGTTAACTGTATGGCATCTCTGTTGTACTCAAGTAACACATCCACTTTTTAAAAGATATCAATTGATCTAATACTAACTTTCGTTTTGTTTTTTTAGGAGAAAAAAGTGTAAAGAGATTTGAAAGGTGATTTCTTACCACCTCCGATGGAGTTTATTTTTATTTTTATTTTATTTCTAATGAGATTGAATCAATTGCTTGATTCTATTACGATCCACAAACTTATTTATATATATACTTCCTCCAATGTAAAGTTGCATTTATAGAATAATCATCAACAATCTTTTTTTTTCTAAAAGTAAGCCGATCTGATCTTAGGTTTACTTCCCAGGAAGAGATCAATTACATCATAAACCAAACAATTAATTTTTCATTCAGTTCGTTCCAGATCGTCTAATTTTTTTATTTTTTTCTATCCCACTTTTCAATTTCACACCCAATTTTTCACAGGGTTAGGTCCCTTTTACACCTGAAAGAAAGAAAAAAAATAATAAAGTCAACTACACATTTTCCCCAAAAATTTCTTCTAACCCACCATAACCAATCAGTCAATCAAGCCGAACACTTATACAAGAGACACATCACAATGAGCACCCCAGAAAAAAAAGGGTGGTCTAATCCGGCTCTTCAAGCTATGGGGATTCCACGGATACGACTTCCTTCTCGTAACTGGTTGATATTCTGGGCTGTCACCGGTGGGATCACAGGTATGTGGTTGTACGATAAACGTGAACGACGGGCTCGCAGACAGTACTGGAAAGACAGAGTGGCGCCACTTGCGCTCACACCCATGGAAGCTACCGATCTACCTAGAAAAGTTACTGTTTACATTGCCCCTCCCCCATCGGACTACCTCGATATATCTTTGACTCACTTCAGACAGTACATCAAGCCGATTCTTGTAGCGGCGGCGGTTGATTACGAAGTGAAAACGGAAAATAGACAGGGTGAAATCAGAAACATGGTTGCGGAAGAGATTAGGAAAAAGAGAAGAGGTGATGTTGAGGAGAAGGATGAGGTTGCTGAGAAGATACAGAAAGATTTGAAAAGAGATCCCACTGGAGGTGTCATTGTGGTTGGACGAGGTGCGTATGTGGAGTACATGAACGGAGTACAAGAAGGTTGGCTCGGGCCATTGGAAAACCCAAACCCAACTCCCGAGTCTCAAGTAGGAGCAGACGCCACCGCTGCTTCTGCCTCTCCTGAAGCCAAATCCGAGTTTGTTTCTGAACCTCCCTCCGTAGAGTCTCTTGATTCCATTTCCTCTACTCCCGAATCAGATCAGTCCCAAGCCTTGGTCGAGACAGTTTCCAAGGAAGCAACAGAAACCAATAAACCCGCCGAAGTTTCAGACGACCCTGCTTCATTCCCTGACCGTCAAGCTGACCAAGCAGATGTCCTCGGATACACTACACCTGTGACTCCTGCCGAGCAAGCCGCTTCTGACCAAAAGGCAGCTGCCGCCACAGTCCCTGTTCCTGCGCCATACGTTGATCTTCATTCGCTGTCAAACGTTCCTACTCCATCCGACTTCCCTGCCCCCGGCACCGGCGACGAGCTTTCCGATCCCATTGCCATTATCGGGCACCGACACGTGCTTGGATTTTTAAAGATGCCTATTAGGATTTACCGGTTCTTCACGCGGAGATACCTTGCCGATGAGATGGGAGCTGCGGCGGCGGCGGTTGTGTATGCGCAAACGAGGCCGTATGATAGGAAGGTAGATGAGCATGCGTTGGAAGTTGAGATGATTGAGGATTGGCCGTCGAAATGGAAGAGAAAGTGTGTGGAGAAAGGGTCCGAATGGATGTGGGGCTTCAGAGTGGATGAACGGGTTGCTGAGAGAATGAAGGTTTATGTTATTCCTGAAAAAGAGGATGTGGAGAAGAAGGAGGATGTGACTGAAGAAAAAAAGGAGTAGTCAAGTAGGAAGAAGAAGTAAGAAAAGTGTTTTTTTGAAAGTTGTTACTTGGGATAGGACTAGATTTGTGAATTTGTGATGAAGGATTGTATATATAAAGTGATTTTTTTCTATCATAGATTCAGTAGTTTGGATTAGATTTTGGAATTAATTCTATGAGGTTCCTGTATATATATGAAAATTGATAGATGATGGAGAGTGAAAATATTTAAGTACGATGTGTGATTTTGTACTGTACCCTTGTTGAAGCTAGGTTGGGAGTATTTGGTGGGATGTGTATTTTGTGCGAGCAAATTTGATGTTGCGTATACTGCACACACAAGGTTTTGGAAAATAATGTCCGAAATATTTCTCTTTACAGTAAATCTATCTACTGTTTTTTTTTTTTTTTTTTTTTTTTTTTTGGATAAAACACTCCATGTTGGACCTCTTTAAGATATGAATAGAATTATTGCAAGTCTCATTTAACAGCATCTATTGGTGATATAAAAGGGTGATTTTAAAAATGTGCACGCTGTATAGTAGGTGTGCACAGATCCAGGTTACTGAGTATAAGTTTGTGTGCAGTATAAAGGAGAAATAGTAGTTGGTGTGTACTGGCGTTTGGGGTGAGACTGTGTGTATTGCGAGAAGCCAAACTAGTAGCTACGCAGATGGAAATATTTAATCTGTATAAGTTACTACTGCGTCGTGTCGTGCTATTCACATTGCCGCAAGTTTGCAGAAAATTGTATCTTTTGCTGTTGTTTTTCGAGTATATTTGTGTATTACTAGTAAAGTATCAAATAAGCGTGTCCAGAATTGAATTGGACCAGGTAAGTTGTGGTAATCCGGACGTAAGTGTATAATTTGTAGGCAGTTTGAAAAATGGTGTTGGTACACTTATATCCTTAATACTTTTACTTATTCACGGACCTTTAGTCCATCCGTCTTGACCGATCAACGAAAAAAAAAAGACTTTCTACCCGTACCACCCACCAGTATCCCCAAGTAACAATTGCCTTTCAGCAATCGTTCTAGAACTGCCATTCAATTTTTTGCGGCATAAATGCATAATTTTTCTGGGCCTTTCAAACTTGCAAATACGTGATTTATGATATAACTCAATTTTTTTTTTTTTGTCGTGGTTGCAGGTACGGAATGACGTATTTGTTTCTATTCGGAGCAATGTGATATGTGTATGGGGTATGTATGGATACATGAATATGAGGGGAGAACGGGATCGTTTGAGATCGAGTGTTTTTATGGAATTTGGTATGCGATTGGGCCGTATTTGGTGGTGTTGGGAAGTATCTAAAAAGTTGTTGTTTTTACATTTTTCATTTTGTGTTTGTTCTTAGTATTTCGAAATAAAGTGAGATTTCTGATTTACAGAGAGATTTTGCTAGGCCATCGGTGTCATTAGGAATATATTCTGAATTATTGCTATTGGCTTTTTTCCAATATAAATTAGAACCGTATCCTTGACCCGACAAACACGCGTGCCTGTGAAGGATTCAGATATCAGATAAGCAAATAGCGTTCGAACATTAGTTATGAGCCTTTCGTATACGGAAAGGTGGTTTCTCCAAACAAGAGGTAAATAAGCGTCTTGGTGGATTGACGTCTGTAAGGATTCAGGACTGATATGGCTCAGCCTCATACATGAGCTATTCTGATCTATAAATATATCTCTATATAAGATATGTCGAACCAAATCTTGAGGTCAGAACTGACAATAGTAGGTTGGTTGGTTCCAGTATCAAAAATAAAAATCAATCTTTGCTGGTCCTAAAATATTCCACACCGGCCATAGCTTGGAACTTACCACTTCAGCTCCAAACTAGCACAGGCACAGTCCGCGCACCACACAGTGTATATTTACCTATAACATGCACGTAAGTATACTGCAGTACGTTTCCTGTACCAAGATAAACCAAAGTAGAGTCTGGTAGACCAAAGTACGCATTCGTAGCTAACTTTGCTAACCACCACGATCTAAATAAACTAGTTTATTGAAGTACGGTATGAAAGGAAAGAAATAAAAAACAAAAATTGAATTTTCTCCGCGCCCCTTCTCATGACCAAAGAAAAGGGAAGCCGAATTAGCCCTAGCTGAGATTTTATTTTTAGCTTGAGTGTTTTGTTTTGTTTTGTTTTGTTTTGAGAGTGATAATAATAATAATATATGATAGTTTTATAGAAAAGTTTGTTAAGGACCACCAAGTAACCACTCAGGTAGTCTATTCTGGTGGCTTATGGCTACATCAATTAATGGCGTCGAATAACCATTGGAAGTGGTAAACAAAAAATATTAGGCTCATCACTTCAGACAAAATAGTCTCTCTAAGTATGATTTTTAAGTAACATGTGGTAAGTAAAAACTAGCTTTGTTAAAAAGATAATAGCCATTTTTGTTTTCGAACTCTACTGAATTTTACAAAAAGAGCGGGAAGAAAGTAAGGGAGAGGAGAACAAAATACAGAGCGAGCACTACAAATCAGAAAGCTGTATACTCTGTTTTATTGAAAATGTCTGGTTCTTTGGAAGTAGAAAGTTGATTGGAATGTGTTGAGAGAAAGAGAAAGAGAGCGGAGAATGACGTTAGATATGGTTGGGAGAGTTTATATTGTACTCTATCAGTTTAGTAGTTGTGGGTATTTCTACGGTGATGCTGGTTCTTAATGTAAAAAGTTGGGATCGTTTTTTGGTTCTTTTCCAGGCAGAAAAATAGAACCGACCCCCCTGATTTGAACTTCGGACTGAAGAAGAGACCGTTCTTCTTCAGGTCAATTCGACAAAATCACAATATTTTACCAAACTCAATAAAAACAACAACAAAAAAGCCAGTATTCAGTAACGAGGCAAATGTGTTGGTGGCGGAGGATTTTTTTTTTATTATATCTGGGCAAAATCACAAATATTATTGTAAACCCAGAAACAAAAAAAACAAATTATACTGCATTAGCGTAAACTTAATGTACCTCATGTCGTACATAACGTACAGTACCAACTAGGGGGGGTTGAGAAAGAGAAAGAAAAAAAAGAGTTTGCTGCTACATTCCGGAGAATCGGAAGTGCCCTAACTCACAATGACTGGCCGGAACGAGAAGGAGGGAGGGAGGGCGACAAAGTGCACTGACACAAAATGCGCGTATGGAGGAGGAGAAGTGGGGTGAAGAAAAAAATGAAGAAAAGGGTTTATTATTGTTAATGATCGCATGGACTTACTGGAAAGGTAGTAAATGGGAAAGAGGTAGATACCATGCAGGATAGTATACTGAGTATGAGGTGAGCAAAAGGAATGATACTGAGTTGTGTTGAGAATGGCTAAGAAGATGTTTGGATATTTGTGGGTTGATTTGATCTTTGTGACTGTTAAGAATGTGTTTGACAAATACTGTGAACAGTTGAAAAAATGGCCGTTGATGAGTAGTTGATATTTTGTGCAAAACTTATATAGACTTGTTTGTTGCTTGAAGCATGAGAACGAGATTTATTATATAATATAGGTTAATGGGAGAATATTGCAAAATGTATGAACATATGAATACAGCTTCCTTATAAAACCTGAGAATTGTCGATGGAAGTATCCTTTTGTGCTCTCAGATACTGAAAAATAGAAGATTAGTTGGTTTATTGAGTGACCTGTTTTGATGACTTTTACGGTTACATAAATTTCTCCTTTTGCCGACTCCATTCATTGATTTGAGTATATTGTCTGCTCACTTATTATGAAGTTGGGAATATATGTATATGCACACCGAAAAGTACATTTTTCGGTTTTGTCACTATTGCTAGATATTTTGTGTGACAGCATTTCGGACCAAAATTTGGATATACCGTATATAAAGATATTATACTTTGTGCTCTCCATATTCTCATTTTTTTTGTTACTTCTTTCTTTCAAAAATTTTAGAATTATCCTAGCTCAGCAACAGTTTCCATAAAAGGTGTTGTATGAGTTTGTAATACAACAAAACATCTCTTGAAAAGAAGTTCTGCTTTCAAAATAATAGTTAATATTTTGCGTTGATATTTTTGTATTTTGTATTTATTTTTGCCAAAGTCTGAAGCAGACAAAAAATCTTTTCAAAAATAACCGCAGTTACTGACACGGTGTGACAATTTTTGCAGAGTTTTGCTATATTTTTTTGATCCTTCAAATCATCAAAACTCATAAACATATCTATCCTTTTTCAAATACCCTTCAATAGTCTTCGAGAAACCTACAGTACATAGTTTTTAAAAATATTCATTATATTTTGCACATTTTCAGTAATTTTCTATTACAAAAATGTATTTCTGTGGTATACTGAAATTATCCAAAATGAAACAAGTTCAAAATTTTTGCCTGGTGTTATACACTGGGATATACTTTTATGGCAATTTTTAACATTTTTGCATTCATTTTTTTGACAGTACTATGATGAAATTCAGTTTACATCTTTCACAACTCTTTTGGTATTACCCATTACACTTGAATTTTCTGTTTTTAAACATCATGCTTTTATTTTTTGTTCCATATCCAACTATTATTATTTGAAACACTTTACGTGAGCTTTCAATTTTCTATATCCATTAATTCAACAACTTTTTGATACTTTCTATCGCTTTTATTAGTCAAATGGTTCTACTTTGAGAATAGTTGTTTGGGCCATAGCAACAACGGACCAGCTTTTATCCAGTTTTTTGTCTTCAACTAGCAAAACTCTTGATTTACTTATTACGCGACTTCAAATTCTCCTGAGCATATCTCAATGTGTTGTGTAATACTTTTTACAGCTTTTATTAGACAAATGGTTCTACTTTGAGAATGGTTGTATAGGTCATGGCAACAACTGGTCAGCTTTTATCCAGTCGTTTGTTTTCAATTGGAAACACTCTTGATTCGGTCATTAGACAACTTCAAACTTTCCTTGACTGTATCTCTATCTATTATAATAGGTTTTGACAGCTTTTGTTCCACCAAGCCCTTCATGCTCAGGCATGTCTTTTTTCGTGCTTTCATCAAATGACTTACTGGAAACAGCAACTAGATTCTCCAACAATTTGATATTGAAAAGAAACTGGTTTCCAGTAGATCACTGGAAAACAACAACCCTGACCATCAGCTATTTAGCTATCTACGCCAGACCGATTGTGATATGAAGCAAAGAATTCGGAAAATTCATTCAGTTCTAGTTCAGCCAATAGCTCAGACTGGGTTATCAAAGACGTGCAAGACGACTATTAGTTACAGCCTCTAAGTCCCTTTTTGACATTCAAGATGGATAGATGGATAGTTTTTCTAAGCACTTCTTTTCAGAGTTAATAATACAGTGTTTTGTTGCTTTTCTCAGTATTTGAAAAGATCTAAGACTAGATTAAAACTGGGTTATTGCCGCTGAAAGTTATTTATTAAAAAAAGTTATAGGAAAAGGAAAAGTTTAAGAAGATTTTTACAATTACATTCAGTAACGTCTCCCGCAAACTGTTTAGCATTGGTGGTTTACTGGTATTCAACAAATTCAAAAGGATTTTATTTTTTTCAAATTTATGTTGACATTCGAGTAATCAATTCTAGCGATAACTTCTAGTTGAAACTGGCCCCTTTTTTAGACGTGTACATATGTTTTCATTCATTCATTCATAATCAGTTTATTGTCCTATGTCAAATAACTTATAAAAAATTTAAACTAATAAATAAAATACAAATAATGTTAATAACAATGAAGAAGACATGTAATTGTGGTTCAGTAAAAACCGAACAATCTGCGTTGCGACGAGGCTCACAATCTCGTGCGTTACTGTTGTATGAATACTTTTGTATTTT